>JBBPPC010000346.1:0-21536 GCA_038091775.1 Leccinum olivaceopallidum | reverse complement strand
TAAGTGTCACGCCGGATACGTATTCTTCGGACGGGCCCTTGTCCTCAAAAGAATACCAGTCGCATGATACGGAAGGGCCCTTCGACCGAGTGTGACACCGACCACGTATTATACGCACAGGCCTACCCCTCAGAGGAATACCGAAAGCGTATGCCACGGAAGGGCCCCTTGAATAAGTGTCACGCCGGATACGTATTCTTCGGACGGGCCCTTGTCCTCAAAAGAATACCAGTCGCATGATACGGAAGGGCCCTTCGACCGAGTGTGACACCGACCACGTATTATACGCACAGGCCTACCGCTCAGAGGAATACCGAGAGCGTATGCCACGGAAGGGCCCCACGAATAAGTGTCACACCGAATACGTATACTACGGACAGGCCCACCCATCAGAGGAATACCAGGTCGCATGATACGGAAGGGCCCTTCGACCGAGTGTGACGCCGACAACGTATTCTACGGACAGGCCTACCCCTCAGAGAAACACCGAGAGCGTATATTACGGAAGGGCCCTTGGACCGATTGTCACGCAGACTACGTAGTCTACGGACGGGCCCTTGTCCTCAAAGGAATACCAGTCGCATGATACGGAAGGGCCCTTCGACCGAGTGTGACGCCGACCACGTATTATACGCACAGGCCAACCCCTCAGAGGCATACCGAGACCGTATGCCACGGAAGGGCCCCTCGAATAAGTGTCACACCGAATACGTATACTACGGACAGGCCCACCCATCAGAGGAACACCAGGTCGCATGATACGGAAGGGCCCTTCGACCAAGTGTGACGCCGACCACGTATTCTACGGACAGGCCTACCCCTCAGAGGAATACCGAGAGCGTATGCCACGGAAGGGCCCCTCGAATAAGTGTCACACTGAATACGTATACTACGGACAGGCCAACCCATCAGAGGACCAGGTCGCATGATACGGAAGGGCCCTTCGACCGAGTGTGACGCCGACCACGTATTCTACGGACAGGCCTACCCCTCAGAGGAATACCGAGAGCGTATACTACGGAAAGGCCCTTCCAACAAGTGTGACGCCGAATACGTATGCTACGGACAGGCCCTCCTCCTCAAAGGAATCCCAGTCACATTATACAGAGGGGCCCTTCGACCGAGGGCGACTATGTATTCTACGGACAGGCCCACTACTTTAGTGAAATGCCGAGTGCTGATGATACGGAATGGTGCGCCGACCGAGTCTGACAGCTACCACTCAGACTTAGATTTGGGCTAACCTAGGAGCCCATAAAATCGATTCCTCTGACAATTGAAAGCATCCTACACATCGCCGATGAGACATAAATAAGCTGACAATGGGTTCCAGAGCCACGGCAAACGCTGTGCTGGTCAACAAGGAAACTCTATTGAAGGACGCCGAGAATAAGACGGGTTGAATGAATGGCCCGAGTACGAATCCTGGTAAGAGGAAAACAAGACAGCAGAAGACGGAGTCTCGGGAAGCCGAGTCGGTGCTCATGAGAGGACGCCAAGTTGGTTCTCCTCGGTGGTTGGCGAGGCTCCTCCGTCTCCAGTAAGAGGAAAACGAGACAGCAGAAGACGGAGTCTCGGCAAGTCGAGTCGGTGATCATGAGAGGACGCTTGGTTCTCCTCGGTGGTTGGCGAAGGCTCCTCCGTCTCCAGTAAGAGGAAAAGGAGACCGCAGAAGACGGAGTCTCGGGAAGCCGAGTCGGTGCTCATGAGAGGACGCGTGGTTCTCCTCGGTGGTTGGCGAGGGCTCCTCTGTCTCCAGTATGAGGAAAACTAGATAGCAGAAAACGGAGTCTCGGGAAGCCGAGTCGGTGCTCATGAGAGGACACTTGGTTTTCCTCGGTGGTTGGCGAGGGCTCCGTCTCCAGGGTCTCGATAGTTGAGAACGGAAGAGCGTCAGGTGATGTCCAGAGGATCTGGCGGAGGTAGTAAGGAGGAGGAGGAGGCTATCGACGCTCGCCCCACCCCAATGTATTGCCGAGAGCAAAGCAGACCACCCGACATTACTGAAGGAAAGAGCATACGACGGTATCCAGAAGTTCCGGCTCAGGTTAGGTGGTGTCCAGAAGTTCTGGCTCAGGTGGTCAGGATGAGGACAGGGCTACCGATACTCGCACCACCCGAGTGTTCTGACGAGAGCCGAGCAGACCTCCCGACATTGGCCAAGGGAGGAGTGTCAGGTGCTATCCACACGTTGTGGCTCAGGTATTAAGCATGAGGGGGAGGCTACCAACATTCGCACCCCCGGAGTGTGATGCCGAACGCCGGCAGAACTCCAGGAGAACTAGCAGCGGTGGAACAATGTACCGAGGAGGAATTCTGGTAGGAGCAAAATAAGATAGCAAAAGACGGAGTCTTGGGAAGCCGAGTCATCTTCAGGTGAACGTTGAACAGCTCCCCAACCGGGAACCTCGGCCGACAAGGTGACACAACCTAAGGGTTACTTTGACTACCGGCAGCCCGGAAGAGCAAAGCCAGGTCCGAAGATGCCCGAGTGGAGGGGAGATCGCAGTAAGCCGTGTATGTCCGAGGTCTGAAACATGTCGCAGAAGAGGGAAGATCGCACTAAGCCGTCTATATCGGAGGTCTGAAACCTGTCTCAGAATTCTTGGCCATCAGCAAAATTCGGCACAGCTCTGTCCATTTAACCGGCGAGTGCTGGACAGCCAGGAACCACTGAATACCAAGTCATGGATGACAATAACTGCTTCACCTCCCCACCAAATACTTGGGCGATGTCTCTCACAGATATATTTGCTCGGTATATGGTCTCTAGTTTCAACGCCGAAATCTCTTCGCAAACCGACCCTGGACATACAGAAATTCCCAGGGAACTGACAGTCTCAGCTCTTTGCGAGGCAGACAGAATGGTGAGAATTTTGTCCGAGGCATACAGAAACAAAGGTGGAGCTGCAGCATTCGCTACCCGTATCGACTCTATATTGACTTTTCTTCTAGTTGTAATTGATAATATCGATATTATCCGGCTCGGAGAGAAGGCAAATAACACCAATTTCCATAGCATGAAGGGCAAGACACCCGAAGACCTGTGTAGAGACCTTCAACATGCCGAGGAAGCATCAGAGAGAATGACCGAGCCATGTGTGATCACCGATCGCTCGGGCTATATTCTCCTGTGGTATTTGCCGGGGCTGGTGAGCGATCCGAACCAGGTACGCACCCTTAGAATTCGGGATATCCTAGCTAATTTACAACCAGAGGTTGATGTGGAGGCAGTTGTCCATACTGGCGGACCCACTCCGCCAGAGTATCGTCCCTTCCAAAGGCCGAAACTGGAGAGGTTCGGAACCTTTCTTCCGAACCAATGCCGAACTTAGGGGAGTCATCAACCTATCACCTGCATGGTTTCAGCAGGGGCGGAACGTAGGTACCTCGACTTACATTGACAACGCCGTCAACTCAAATGAAATCCGAAAGGCCTCCCATTTCGAGCCAGAGGTTTCGGCACATCTGAAAACGGGACGACCAAGCCAAGATACGAGGCATTGGCTGTCGGAAATGACAGACCACCTGGCGCTTCTCACCGCATGCATGGCAATCATGCATCCGGAGATGTATTCAGCTGGTCGGGAAGCAATGTTGAGGCTCGGCCGATGGACCTCAGAGACAGATCATGCCGAGATGACATCTGTTGTCCCTTTGTGGCCCTCTGTTTTCAGCGTCGTATCGGTGATGGTCAATCGGATGAGTCCACTGCACACCGACATCAATGGGAGGCCTCAATGGTTTGACCTGCTAGTCACGGTCGGAGACTATGCCGACCTTGACATTGTAATCCCAACCATCTCTCGGAGTCTCCTGTATCAACCCGGCACCGCGGTTGCATTTTCGGGGCGACTTCTGCAGCATGGCGTTCGGCAGATAGAAACTGATCGAGCTGTGCTCTCGTTTTATATGCGAGATAATGTCCATGAGTTTGTTCATGTGTCTAGGAGTAACTATATGGAGTACGACAAAGTTGGCCGATCCAATATTTAGAGGCGGTGAGGCAATTGAATATTAATGTCATATACATATCTACCGACCTCATCCCGTGCCGCAGGTATCCCCGAATCATCCGAACAGCTCCCTGACTCATACAAATGTTCCACCGAACCAACCACTCTGACCTTCAACTATAAAGCCCCACTTCGCTCGCATCGAAGATCATCGATTCTCTGCCAAGCGCCCCGCATATCGCCCTCTGCCTCCTTCAACTTATTCATGCTGCCGACCATCTCGTCGACTAGAACCTCTTTGAGGTCCATCAGCTGTTCGTTGTGTATCGTTACCACCGGCGATACCGTCTCGTCCCACATCCCCTGCTCTTTGTCAGATTTCGGCATTATCTGAGTGAAGAATTGACTTACATTAAAATACTCGTATGCTCGGCGAAGAAACTCCCTCGGTTGGCGATGAGCGTGGTTGACCTTATAGTCTGGTAATGCTACCGACCACCATGGGTCGTCCATACCAAATGTCGGCGAAGTGCCTGCGGGAGTCCACGGTGGAACGGCATACACAGCCCAATCCAAGGAAGAACGATTGAAACGTTCGGTCCCCACTATGAAGTTCACCATATCTTCTTCAGACCCGGCATTAATCATCAGACCGTACCAATCCCGAGCGACGGGAGGGTACACCGTCTGCCGACCAGCATATGCTGATAGCATCCAAGAGGCGACCTCCTAATGATTGAATCAGATGTGTGCAATGGAATCACTGAAAGAATTGGACTCACTATATCGGTTACCAAATTTCGGTACCAGAACTCGGGCCATTGATCGACCTCACGATCCCGCAGAACGCCCACAGCGATGTCCATACGCAGTACGTAATAGTACAGGATCATATGGAACCAGCTCTGGCTGACGTTTTCGAAATCTTTCTTAAAGTGCATCATGGTGGAGGAAGGAATGATGTGGAGGTTCTCAATGATTACTGGTTTTATACTGATCAATTTCGGTCCACACCGGAGTGATCCGGATGGCGTGTGACGAGTTGTGTAACAATAGCCATCACGAAAACAATAGACATGCGATGATCCGCAGCTCTCCACAATTAATATGATTGCCAAGTCTGGCAATGTTTTAGATTACAATAGAGCTGTCCATGTCTATACTCGGCATCCAAGCAGCAGACTTCCGGAACTTATTCCCTTCGGTGTGACATTGGTCCCTCAGTCTGCCATATGTGGCCTTCTGTCTCGCTGCATAACAGGCCTGCCCTCGATGACCTTTCCGATTGCTTCGGTTGCCCAGATATTCCCATGCATTAGCTTTCCAATCAAAGAAATCGGCAGTCCATCGGAACTCGGCCATCAGCAGCTCTTCCTCTTCTTGTCGCCGGTCCATGGTAGCTTTTGCCCGTAGCCAGTTAACTCGGTAGACTGTAGAGTACTGATTAGTGTTAAGTCCTCGGCCCGAAGTCTAAGCCTACATTCCGACATCCAATCATTCGTCTCGGTGTCCCTCGGGATATCCATCGTCCAGAACCAAGCAAGGGAGGAGTTCCGATGGTCGCGTGCATTCGGCATTGCTACAACTGAGCTCACCTTGAGATCTCTTTGGTTCAGCACCTGGTACCTTGCTAACAATTCGGTACCGGCACCAAGTGCTATCATTGCGGATCGGCACCGCCGATATATTTCTGAATACTTGGTGACTATTGCTTCAACGGCGTGAACCTTTCCCCAAGCCCGAGTCCTCATTGATTGGCTTTTTGAGTGCCGAACCTCGGTCCTGAATAATACCGCTTTGTCTGCTAATGCCAAACGGATCTCATGGAGGGCGTCATTTGCCTGTCCGGCACGCAGCTTCAGCTCCAATGATACCAGTCCTTCGGCACCGAGACTTTTGCATTTGTCGATGCCGAGGTTGGATGGTAAAGGCAATGATGTTTCTTCGGGTCGTTGATCTATGAACCCATCCTCGGGATCCATACCGTCGGCTTCATCCTCTCGGTCTGAAGATTCTGTTGGCCGATCATATTGGTATGCTTCTGTAAGGTATGCCGCAGCCTCAGCCAAGAATCCCGAGACTTCGGTCGACAGCTTTTCAGCTCTTCGGACCACCGCCAGCTTGCGAAGGTCAGTTGACCGAGGTCCTAAAGCTTTTATATCACGGCGGAGAACTCCTTGTGATTCCTGAATCTTCAAGCCCTTTGCCAACCACGTGGCAGCTCCTTTGTGATTATGGCCGATCTGCAGCATGCTCTCCAATATGCCGAGTTCCACAGCCTGTAGGGTCGGGGCTATATCGACATTTCAGGATTCATCCGGTCTGATTTAATTGGATCGTACCCTTCGGCAATCTGACTTCGTAGATGTCCATGCGACTAGGATCAGCGTGGCGACCTTGCCTGGCATCCATCTCCTGGCCGAGCCATATTTCTTTGTCGGCATCATCGATGCCGACATCCAAGTCATAGAATCGGGACCGAGCTATTGTCAGAGATTTCCGACCTTCGGCCATCTTTCGGGAAAGAGATTGACCTCAACAAACAGTAATATCAGATACCTATACATGAGACCAGCAGGTTTGAACACATACTCATTCTAACCATCTTCACAAAGTTCGAGTCGTTCATTTGAAAGTCTAGAAGCTCTTGACGACCTGGAGAGGACATTCCCCGTGTGGATCCCGACACGATGTTCAGTACCGACCACAGAGTTTCGATTATCTCCCCATCAACCCATCCCGCACCATCGATAAACAGCGGAGCATATCGAGGGAAGCATGACGCCTGGTGACCGTGAACGTGCCAAATGCCGATTCCCGGCACGATCTCGACATCCTTCGGAATATCTATCAATTGACTGTTACCCACTCGGTGACGAAATTTCTTCATGTATGCGCAGTTCACATCGTAAAAGCTGATCACCCTGGAAATTCCTTCCATGTTGTGCTTCAATGCATTCGTCAACGAGTAGTCCATGTTCACCTGTCTGTACCGGGAATTAGCAGCCCGATGAAATCATCGGCAGGTGGCATACCTCTCGCCCTTTTGAAAATCTACCACCGAATGAGGGACGAAACAACCATGCCGAGCACAAGCCGTTGCTCCGATCCCGGTAGCCTGTAACTTTCCATGACTTGCGTTGGCCTGGTTAACAGCCCGATGGTTATTGCATGTTGACCGCTGCTGCGAATGTTAACTTGACATCACCGAGGTCCAGCCGAGACCTTACCTCGAGAGGATGTTCGGTCACATTGAGGTATTCTTGGTACTCCGGGCGAGTGACCATATATCCGAGCCCATCCATCAGCCAAACTTGGTCATTGGCACTTTTGTCATGTAAGTGTTCGGCCTTGAAATTTCCGTCCATGACTAAAGTTCGGGAGTACTTCCAACTATAAGCGTGGAATTGGTGCTCAATGGTTACATATGATCCAAGGCAAGATGCTCACTCAGATAGTTCTTCATCCGACACGTTAACGTTAATACCAGGCTGAGGACATGCCGGGCAAAATAAAGCTAACTCCCCTGGTCCGGGCTGCCGAGACTGGTGACCGAACCCATTCCATTTGAGTAATTTGAGCAGCCTCCATTGTCGGGCGACTCGGAGCAATTCTCGGTATCTATCCTAAGGCCTTGTCAGTGATTGATCAAATACCATTTATTTACATACTGGAATGAGGTGGGGAAATACATTTGAAGTGACCCTCCGAAGCTTACTGTAATAATTCATGGCCGAGGTACCACATTCCAGATTGTCTCGGATGAAATCATCCAAAACTCGGAACGTGAATGCTGTCCGCACAGTCTTCAAAGTCGCCGGGAATAGGTGGCACCGAAGAAGTTGGAGATATTCGGGTGGCGATTCCGGACAGGTGCAGAAGTTTACTGTGACAAAATGTATGCCAGACACATCGACTATGGTGAGATAATCGGTGCCAGTCGGTGGTTTGAGATGTGGGGGATGGTCCATTGTCTCTATGTCTTGCCAATCATCATCGTTCATTGGAACCGGACCATTGTCGGTCGCCGAATTTGCTCGATGTACTCCCAATGCTGCCGGACAACACTTGCCATCGTGACCGAGGTCTAATTCGAAGCCGGTCTGTGAAGTAACATCGGTCAACATCCGCGGCGTCCATAATACATTTGAGTAACATACCATGAATAATGCCGAATCATCGAAGAAGGCCCCGTTCCATTGTTCAATCCTATGGAATGGGTTCCGTTTGTGTTGTACTCGGCAGCAATGAGTACAATATAAAGGCTGGCCGAAACACCCGGTGCATCGAAAAGCTCCATCCTTCTCGCACAAAGAACATATCCTTTCCATTGGAGGGGCCTCCATATCCAACAAGGCCTGCAGGAATTCGTTCCGGTGAGCATACCATTTCCGCAGATACTCATTTGGTGTCTTTATCACTATGAGTATCCCGCAATGTGAAAATATATTTACACTGACGTTCTTTGCTTTGAGCTTAATTGGAACAATCACAGGTTCATCTGCATCAATGCTAATAGTGACTTGTTTCAGATAATTTATCAAGCTACGGTAAAGTTGTATACCAGTCAACATTGAATGCATTCCTTGACACACGTTTTGAGTGAGAGGTGCCAGATTTGCTCGGAGTGAGATGATGCTTTCGCGACTTGGTAGGAGTCGAATTATTGCTAGTGAATGGGGACTTTGGAGTTTTCGGCAGATCCAGGCGAACAAGCTGGCCTCTAGGCCCTCTTGTGGTTTCCTTTGTAACCCATGCAGTACGAGATACATTGCTGGAGTGGATCTTGCGCTTGGCCATCGTCAAACCTCTACGTTGCACACTGAAATCGACACATAGATCCAACTCATCACACGCAGCAAACACAAGGTGAATCCCATTTTGGCTATTCCGTGACATCGCATCAGACCCTGAAATGGTTACGGCATCCCGACAATGCAATTATTTTATTTCGGCACATTGATTCGGCTAACCATGTAATTCGGTCAGCTGATTACGTTGAATGTCATAAGGCTGCATTGGGTTTGATGACTGCCGCATTGAATGAGATGCCTACACCACGTGGTCAGATCACCGATGATGAACGATCCTCAAATGGCTAGGCTGCCACAGCACGCCTTCGGTTAACAATGCCGGACCTCGGCACGCCACTCCGATCCCCTCGGAATGCCGTGAAGATTAACCGCGACTTAATTCGGACCCGGTGTGCTAGAAGGTTGTGTAGGCTGCTGCTGCAGCTAGAGTTTTGACTTGGTCAAATATTCCTACCACTCCTTCACAATGTCTGATGCAGGCGACGCGACGTCCCACTTCGAAGATCAATATCTAGGAGGCTCCAATGATTCAGATGGCGATGAAGATGACAATCCCGTAGCTGGCAGTGATGACGAAGTGGACGACGGAGACACCACCGATTCGGATGACGATGAAGAGGACCCGCTGCAGCTTCAGGAGCAGCGTGCAAGGGGCACTTCATCCAAGCAGCCCGGCAGTGGTTATACCGAGCTCGCAGGCATCTCCCCAGTCATGGTGCCTCTCCTGCAGGCTGCGTACCCAGCATGGAAAGCGGAAAGGGGGAATAAGAGAAAAAGGGTGTGGAAAAATATCTTAAGGGACTTCAGTGATCTCCCAGAGCATACCCTGCTGACCCCCACCCAATGGGAGTTCAAAGGCGAGGTATTGTGATACACCATCATTGTCAAACATCTCTAACCATTGGCATACAGGTCTACTTGAGATGGATGCGTAGGCAAGGCCGAACTCCGAAGTCGAAGAAATCGGACTTCTTTGCCGCTCCAAAGTGGAAGCTTAGGAGTGTTGTGAAGCACGAAAAGGCACAACGTATTAATGAAATATTGCAGACCGAGTACGGCGTGCAAATGGGCAGCCCAGGAATGCTTGAAAGGTACCAAGAAGCTCTAACCCAAGCTATCAAGGAGCTTAGCCCAGCCGAGACTCAGGAGATGCTGCAGAAGGCCAAGGAGTGGAACGAACAGACCCCGCCAGACTCGGTCAAAGCTCGGTAATTTCTGATGTACTTCGCGAAATGTTTGAATTGATTCTGAAGCACACGTCATAGATTTGCGAACCGAGAGATGGGACCCAATATCAAGAGGTTCACCGAAGCAATGTGGAAGAGGGGTGGTGTCCGAATGATTGTTCTTGCTGGGTACAAAGACGAGCAGAACGCATGGATGACCACTTGGTAGGTGACCGAGATTTTGAAGATACCGATGAAGTTCTAATGTGTTACAGCTTTGATTATAACAACCATTTTGACAATGGACTCAACTTCCGCGATGTCGCTACCATTCAGGGTCCTTGGGATCGGTATATTCGGCATTGCTTTCGGAACGATGAGGACTCCGAAGATGGATCCGAGATTGGCCGTGGCTCGATCGGCGTGGTGGGACCGCAGCCGAAGAAGGCGAATGACCATCTGAGCGGCGAGGCTGCTCTACAATTGGTCCTCCGGGATGATGGTGGAATATGGATGCCCGACCTGTTGGGATACAATCGATTGGATCTTCAAGCCTTGGTACGGGCATACCTGACAGCACACTACAGTTCGTCATTCGTGCTCGCCATTACCCAAACACTCACAACTTGCATTCAGGGAAAGTGACCAAGAACCCGAAAGCCTCGGCACCTTTCAAAAAACTGGCTGAATTCCAAGACCAACTCTTTGCGCCGGAGCATCTGCCGGACGATTTCACTTTCCCTAGTGATCCGAGCCACATGAAATTCACTGAGACAAAAAGGTTTCTCAATTTTATTCGGGCAAGACAGCAGAAGTCTCCCGATGACGTGTTCGGCTTCCTGTGTACCCTGAACCGCGAAGGGGATCTAGTGCAGGTTATCAAGGATACTGATGATTCCGATACAGAAGCTATCGTTCCGAGAGGCAAGCAACAGTCTCAGGTCAAGACCAGGCGTAAATCAACTGCGACTCAGCCATCTGGACGCGGCGCTGCCTCGAAGAAATCGGGTAGGTTACCGGGCTCAGGCAGGGATGTACATGCCGAGGAAGGAGACGCCGAGGATGTGGGTGCTGGCAGGAAGAGGCTTGCTGTCACGGGCCCTCCCCGACCTCGACCAGCTGCCGAGCAAAGAGACTCCGAGGATGTCCCTGTTTCCCCGAAGAGTGGAGCAGCAGGAGGCCCTCCCCGACCTCGACCTCGGCCATATCTACCTCGCCCCGATCCAGGAACGCCGAATGCAGATGTGCCGAATATGAACGACGAACCACCGCCTCGGCCGTCAAACCAGGCTGACAAGGCTGTGAAGGGTAAAGGGAAGGATGTGCGCCGACCTACAGCCGTGGTGGAAGTAGCACGGGATGGAGCCTCGTCGAAACAACAGCCTCTCCCTGCTGGAACATCAGCAACGTCGACCAAAGTTGGGCCACCTGTAGGAGGTACGCAAATTTGGATCTGACTATGGAATCTTCTAAAACACACAGCTATATAGCGAAACGCTTGAAGGACATTGGTAAAGCAAAGTGCTTGCCGAAACATCATTCGGCACTGAATGGTCATGTCGGGACAACTGCTGTAAGTGGCAGATTCGTTCTTCCGAGTGCTAATGGTCATCCGTCACTCAAAGGATGTTGCCGCCGGCCAGCCCAACGACCGGCAACGATCTGGCCCTCTGAAATCGGCTTTGAAGCCTTCCACCTCTCGGCAAACCAACGAGACCGAGGGACATATTCCAAGTCTTGGTGAGCTAACTTTAATATGCTCGGTGTCGGTGCATAGTTACTCAAGGCCCTCTCGTCCTTCCCACTGAACAGACCACACTGGCTCCATTACCGACCCAACGCCCAGAGGGCTCACACCGCCACGATCAGTTCGGACAAACGAATCCAATGATAGTATGAGTGTCTCAACTTTCGGCATCGTTTTCATCCTAATTCAACCTTTCCAGATCACATCGACCCTTTCACTCCACGCCGATCTCACCGAGAACGAAGAGCTCCTGCCCGAGTCGACGAAGAAGAGCCAAGGCAGAAACGTACAGCGCCGAGCGGTCCACTGACCACGCAATTCAAGGCTAAAAAGAGAAAGTTGAATTAAAAGGTTCGACTAGTGAACCTCTGACGATTGGGCTTTTGATCTCGGTGCTCATTCGTTGGTACATCGCGTTCGAAAAGAATATATTACAACTACTCCGCTTGTACATATTACGAATTCCAATTGGACTACTACATTTCGGCCGAGGCTCCTATTCTTCCATAGGAGCATCGGTCGGCTTTGGTGCTGTCTCTGTTCAGGTGATCGGTTAATATCGAGCAAGAAAGAAAATACAGGAACTTACCGTTGATACCTTGTTGCGAATTGAAGACAGCCGGGAGGCTGGATGACCCGAACGTGAAGCCGGCGTTCCACCCTGTTGCCGGCGCGGTGTACCCTGCGACCGAGGTATTGGCTTCGGGCAGCGAGACCATAATCTCGGGGACCGAGTCGGCTCCTTCCAACGGACTGATTCGGGCGACGCATGAGGGCGGTGTGAATGTGCTGGCTAGCAACGCCGAAGGTGGGGGAGGGGGTGGCGAGGATATCGGGGATGGGACCAGGCCGGAGGAAGGAGCACCGCCAGAGGGATGGAGGAAGGGAGAAGGTGGGTGAGACGGAGCCGAGGCATTCGGCGATGGGTCGAGGTTGGTGGTAGGAGAGCTGCTCGAGGGCGGGAGGGAGAGCCCGCTGCCCTCCGCTGACGGTCTGCTTGACACGTCTTCGCTGCCAGGCTCCAAATTCCCCTGGGGCTGTGTCTCAAATGGAAACATGATCCGAGAAATGGTGGGGCGTACCCTATCCCCCGGGCGGCGTCGAACCTCGTCCACTAGCGACTGCAGCACCTTGCCCATTGATTTGAACGAGTGTTCCATATTTGAGATCCGGTCTTCTAACACTTTGACGTATGCCGGCTTGGAGGATCCCCCGGGGGGCGCTTTGGTGATCTCGACGGCATCCAATATTGCTGGTAGAAAGTTAGAATATATAGATACGACTCGGAAAATAGACTTACTTCGGGGCTTGCGGCTTTCCCTTTCGACCGAGGGAGACCCTTCCCTGCCACGCTTCTTCGACTGCGGGGGAACTTGAATCTTCAACTTAATCGGTGCTCGAAGCACATCGGGAGAGAGTTGACGCGAGTGGCCCCGATGCCCTTTCGACTTGGACCGCGGCTTCGACGTGCCCGAATCTTTGGATCCCTTAGGTGGTTCGGTCGGTTGGAGGGAGGATGAAGGAGCCTTTGGCTTTTTCGAGGGAGGTGGAGGGGGAGGGGGCTGAGTTCGGGTGACTGAACGACCACGTTGCGGTGCTAACGAGCACTTGACCTTGCGGCGGTTGCACTGGAGGCAAGCCTTCCCCGGCCTCGGCGTGCAGGGAGTCTCCCTCTGTGCGCAGGTTGAGCAGGGACCTTCCGAGACCGCCTCGGTATCTGCTGCCGACTCCTCCTCCTCGTCTTCAGCCATTGCCGATGGTGCACTCGATGGTGCTCGGCTTCTCCCTCGCGTTGCGGCCTTCTTCGCCATTGGCTTTGTGGGTGGCGGCGGGGAGTTGTCGAGCTCCATCTCGGTCTCCTGTTCTTCCTCTCTGGCCACCGCCTTTTGCTTCCCTTTGCCCTTGCGATCGGCATGCTTGCTGTTGGGCGCGATCGGGTGTGTGGCCACAATTGGGACCTCGTCCAAGGAAATATCTTCGCCGGTGGACGGCTTGCTTTGAGTCGGGACTTGTCCCCCGATCGCCAACCAAGGATGGTCAGGATTGCCGCTGACATCCAGGCCGACGATTGATGACCAGTTCGGCCATCCCCTGGCGAGTGTCCATCCAGCGAGTTGGATGTCGGCGGCCACGGCGTAGAGGGGGATGTTCTGGGCCATGGCGGCGATGGGCCGAATGACCTGCTACTCACATCGGTGGTTAGTGTTTAGGCCAGATTCGACAACCTGTAGCACACGCACCAGTTGTGCCCTTATTTCGTCAATGGCTTCGTGCCACACATCAACTTGCGACGCGTTCTTCCCCACAGGCTGAAGCACCTTGGTCTTCATTATCGCCAGAATCGTGTCGCTGGCCGTATCGACGATTGGTTGGGAGGTGAAGGAATCCATGGTGATGGTGGTGGGAGGAGGATAAGACTTGGAAAATATCAAGACGAAAGACCGACGCGGCGCTGTCGTGGTGGACCTGTCTTGTTGTTTCCAGGTCCAAAATAGCCGAGCCGACCGTCTCGGCTCCATCCTCGCTTTGACGTGTACACAAGTCGGTGATTAAATTGCCACATTGTTGATGTGTGGACTCTGTGTGGACCGCGTAGGCAATTAGTGTATTGATGCCGATCAAACTCCACACATTGCGATGTGGACTTACTACAATCGGCATGGACATCGGTGGACTGTGGTCGATTAGGGTTAGCTTAAAAGCAGGTTCGCATTGGTCGACGCGGTCTCGGCACTTGGTCAACTGCACCCATCACCTCGGTATTCGTGGGAATAAATATGGAAAAGCAAGTTCGATTTGCACTTCTCGGTATGAATTCTTTCCACCCTGTATTGTAACGTTTTAACCTGGATTTTCTAGCTTCTGTTCACACGATTTCAGACCGAACCGACACCTCGGCTGCTTCCTCTTCAAATGCCGATACCCTTGTGGCTCACCCTACCAACGACCATCGTAAGTCAATTTCGGCTAAGAGAACCATCAATACTATACTGATACACCATTTGGCATCAGGTCCAGCTACTCCACAGCGGGGACCGAGGTTCGGAGACCTTTCAACAAATCCCTTCGAAGGCATGCGAGTACCGACCCCTCCGCCCTATGAACTTCCTTCTAGGGTGCGTTGCCATGCCTCTCGGCTTCCCCCGAATCCTTTCGCCGGCATGCGTGTGCCCACCCCTCCTCCTTTTGAGCCTCCTTCCCGCATGAGGTCGGCTACCTCAAATCCACCGAACCCATCGAATCCTTTCGAGGGCATGCGCGTTCCCACCCCTCCTCCCTTCGAACCTCCTTCCCGCATGAGGTCGACCTCAAATTCAACACCGAACGTAAAGAATCCTTTCGCCGGCATGCGCGTGCCCACCCCTCCTCCTTTCGAGCTACCTTCCCATATGAGGTCGGCTGCCTCAAATGCCACACCAAACCCATTCGCCGGGATGCGTGTTCCCACCCCGCCTCCTTTTAGGCCGCCAACTTGCAAGACCTCGGGTGCTCCAACGTCGGCCTCGAACCCTTCGGCGAACCCTTTCGCCGGCATGCGGGTTCCCACTCCACCTCCCTATCAGCTTCCTTCTCGCATGCGTGGTTCCTCTCCAACCTCTTTCGGTGAACACACTGTTCCCTCCTCCGTACCCCAAGTCCGACCCTCCACCAATTCGACGGTTCGTCCAGCACCACGCTTTGTGTCCCTGGCATCGAGCTCCACGCCGTCTCCACCACCGAAGCCCAGCACTTTCGGTAGCGAGACCTCACCTGATTTCGATATGCAAGATGAATGTGGAGAAGACGAAGATGATTCATGCAGTTTCCTTGATGCCGACGTTCCCTCGGCAGAAGCTCTTCTCAATGGAGAACACCGGGATGGGTGGAGACACAGGATAACGTATCTTCTGGATGGAGAAGGTGAGTTCAATATATCGTTTCCTTTGCTATGTCGTTGACTGAGTCTGTCTTGTCAAAGTGAATAATGCCGAAGCTCGCGAACCTGCCGAGGAAGAAATGCCAATTTCGGGGGTACAAGTCGTTGGTATACCGGAATATTGTGAGTGATTTGTATTGACCTTCATATCAACGACATTGACATTGTAATTGCCCTCACGCCCAGTATTCACCGCGTGGGGTGCTCCTCCTCGAAAACGTCGACCGGTTGAGTATTCTCCGAATAACATTGAGTTGGCCATCGCTGCCGCTTCGACGGAATTTATCGATGCATCCAAGCGAAGGAGGGAGATTTTGGAAAGACAGCTAACGATCCTGGATATGTTAGAGTTTATTCACAAGTATTCTCACTAGGAAGCTTTGTCAATGTATCTACTGTTATGTTAGTGAAAGTATACTTCTCGGTTTGAAAGGTTCGGCGTGTTCGAATGAATGTACCTCCAGTTACCGAGTAAGTGCTCGGCATGCTCGTCCTATGATTTGTGTTCGGTCCCATTCTCGGTCGCCACAGGCCTCTTCGAATGATTCGGACAGTATGACTTCTCGGTCGACAAACCCGTGCGCATCTCAAGTATTCGGTATGACAATGAGTAGAGAGGCCTATTCGTATCATGCGTGGTCGGTATCACGCTCGATTGACAGGCCCGTACGCATGTAAAGTGTTCGATAAGACAATGAATAGACTGGCCTGCTCGTATGACTCGTGTCGGTATCACTCTCGGTGGACAGGCCCGTACGCATGTAACGTATTCGGCATGCGAAGGGTAGACTGGCCTGTTCGTATGATGCGTGTTGGTATCATTCTCGGTGGACAGGCCCGTACGCATGTAACGTGTGCGGTATTACAATGAGTCGACTGGCCTGTTCGTATGATGCGTGTCGGTATCACTCTCGGTGGACAGGCCAGTACGCATGTAACGTGTTCGGCATGACCATGAGTAGACTGGCCTGTTCGTGTGATGCGCGTCGGTATCACTCTCGGTGGACAGGCCCGTACGCATGTAACGTGTTCGGTATTACAATGAGTCGACTGGCCTGTTCGTATGATGCGTGTCGGTATCACTCTCGGTGGACAGGCCAGTACGCATGTAACGTGTTCGGCATGACAATGATTAGACTGGCCTGTTCGTATGATGCGTGTCGGTATCACTCTCGGTGGACAGGCCCGTACGCATGTAACGTGTTCGGCATGACAATGAGTTCACTGGCCTGTTCGTATGATGCGTGTCGGTAACACTCTCGGTGGAACGGCCCGTACGCATGTAACGTGTTCGGTATGACAATGAGTTGACTGGCCTGTTCGTATGATGCGTGTCGGTATCACTCTCGGTGGACAGGCCAGTACGCATGTAACGTGTTCGGCATGCTAAGGGTAGACTGGCCTGTTCGTATGATGCGTGTCGGTAACACTCTTGGTGGAACGGCCCGTACGCATGTGACGTGTTCGGTAGGACAATGAGTCGAGAGGCCTATTCGCATGATGCGTGGTCGGTATCACACTCGATGGACAGGCCCGTACGCATCTCACGTATTCGGTATGACAATGAGTAGCCAGGCCTGTTCGTATGATTCGTGGTCGGTATGACTGTCGGCTGACGGGCTCGTACGCATCTCACGTGTTCGGGGTCATGATGAGTAGCCAGGCCTGTACGTATGATTCGTGGTCGGTATGACTCTCGGTTGACAGGCCAACCCGTATTCTACGCCCTCGGCAATTCTCTCCAATGACAGGCCCGGCCACATTCTACGGGACATTCTGATCTCTGGCCCGCTCGTTCCTTACGTTGAAAATATGCTCGGGCCTGCCGAAAGGCCAGTCGCAAATTTCGGTCATTCTGCAAGCAAGGCTGAGCGTAATAATTCGCGAAATGTTACCCCATGGGCTCTCTGGCTTGCCTCCGGTTCAGGTCTTGGCTTTTCATGAAATACTGGAGGTTTTTGTGATCCGTCCAGATCTCAAAGTTATGTCTAGCTCCTTCTAGATAATGTCTCCATTGTTCAAGCGCTAAGATGATTGCGAGCATTTCTTTGTCTGCGATGGGATAATTGCGTTGTTCCGGAGTCATGGAGTGTGACATGAAGGCGACAGGATGCCATTTGTCGTCTTTCAGAGAAGAGAGCACTGCTCCTGTTGCAAAGTCTGAAGCGTCACATTCGACACGATAGGGGGTCGTGTCATCCGGATATGCCAATACAGGCGCCGTAGTGAATCTATTTTTGAGCGTATCAAACGCCTTTTGTTGAGCCGTTTCCCACTTCCAGGGTTGATCTTTCTTGGTTAAGTCGTGTAATGGTCTTGCTTCTAAACTGTAGTTGGTGATGAAGCGGCGATAGAAGTTGGCTAATCCTAAGAAGCTTCGTACGGCTTTTACGTTAGTGGGGGCCGGCCACTTTGCAATTCCGTCGAGTTTTCCAGCATTCATTGAGATTCCATCGCAGGAGACGTCCATGCCTAGCATGTCGACCTTTTGTACTCCAAAGAAGCACTTTTCGGGTTTGACGAACAAGTCGTTCTTTCATAGCCTCTCTAAGACCCTTTTAACCATTTCCTGATGGTGTTTCATATCTTTGTTCGTAAAGATCAAGAGGTCGTCGATGTAAATAATTACTACGTCGTCCATATCCGCAAAGATGTCGTTCATCATGTTTTGGAACGTGGCCGGAGAATTGCACATGCCGAAGTACATTACGGTAGGTTCATAGGACCCAAGATGGCATACGAAGGCTCCTTTCCATTCGTCTCCTTCTTTGATTCTTACGTTGTTGTAGCCCCAACGGAGGTCCATTTTGGTGAAGATTTTACTTCCTCTTAGCTTATCGACGATCGATCCAATGAGCGGAAGGGGGTAGTTGTTTTTGACCGTGCCCTCGTTTAGATAGCGGTAGTCCATAACCATCCGCTTTTTACCATCCTTTTTTGGGATAAAGAACACTGGCGAAGTTTGAGGGGACTTCGAAGGGCGAATGTATCCTTTGCTCAATTGGTCTTCTACGAAGGCTTTGACTTCATCCTGTTCCACAGGGTTGAGGGGAATTAATCTACCCTTTTTTGGTTTGAAATCCGGTTTTAGATCGACAGCATGATCCCACGTTTTCTTTTCGGGCATGCGCTCACTTGCCTTCTTCGAGAAGACATCCAGATATTCGTGATATGCCTCAGGCACCAATTTGAAGGCTTCTTCGGGTTCTATTCCGTCTGAAGGTTCTTTTCCTAGTCCCTGAACCCGATAAGAGTGACCGATCTCAAATTCGTCCAACCGGGACTCGTATGCAACGTTCAATGATCGACAAGAGGTCGGACATTGATTTAGTCGAACCGTTCCCTGTACCCAATCAATTAAGGGGTTGTGCTCGCGTAGCCAGGTGTAACCTAAGATCATTTGATTTCGCCCTAGATCTGTCACGTCGGCTGTGATTTTCTCGCGATGTCCTTGGAAATCTATGATTAGGTCGGTGGTATATGCTATGCCTCCTGCCGAATTGATGGTGCCGTCCACGTTGTAGACGGGTATGACGAGTTCGAGTGGTTTCAGAGGTATTCGTTGGGCTTTGGCCCATTTGGTATCTATAAATACTCCATTTGCTCCGCTATCTAAAAGTGCTGCTACTTCGATGTTTTTGTTTTTTGTAATTATGTCTATTTTTAGGACTAATTCCCTGAGTGGACGCAGAGTGCGGACTTTTCGCTCAGTCGGGATCTGAGGTGGGGAACTATTTTTATTTTCTTTGTAAGCCGAATTAAGCCTCCCTTCCCGGGGAGCACGCTCTTTCGAGACCGCGGCTTCGGTTGTGTCATCTGGTAGGATACTACTTCGAGATGACGGAGAATCAAGAGAAAAATCACTATTTAATACACTAAAACAATTTGAAGAAAAGGAAGACGAAATGGAGTTTGTACTAGCACTATCTAGGCGTCGAGTACGGTAGTCCGAAAGTAAACTATTTTTTTGCTTTTTATGAGGGGGAGGGGTCGTACCCGATACGGCCTCCCTTACTCTTTTCCCTGGGTCACTTCGAGATCACGAAAATAGGCTTGCGCCGCTTCTAAGTCCATTCCTTGTATAGCTTTTTCCCAATTGGGCGTTCGTGGGGCTGATTGGTTTGATGACGCAGTTCCCTCTGCCACCCGCACATTTCTTGGTTTGTATCGCGAACATTCCTTTCTATGTCCGCCTCTCGAAAATCCACACTCACGACACCGCGTTGAGGTCTTTTTGCATTCTTTGGCCCGATGTCCGTCTTCTCCACAATTGTAACATCCCAGAGACGTTTTGCGTACGTCGGTAGTAGTTACTGTGGCGTCAATATCCATAGCGTTTGGGTCTCGACGATTGGAGGACCCATGACTTCGGGGGCTTTTGGACTCAAAGGCTTCGATGGCGTTTGCGTATCTTTGTATGACGTCTACGTAGTCGGTTACGAGTTCTTGACGTTCATCGGCAATGAAGATGGCTTTGATGATGTCCTGCCGTATGTTCTGTTCTAACAGGGCCACTCCCATGATGTCATCGCATTGTGCTTGGTCGTAAAGTCCTAGCCAATAGGTTAAGAAGACCTGGGTGCGCTCATCTTTTCCTTGTTTTTTAGCCATCAATTTCCTCGTAGCGATATCCTTTTCATTTCCGATCTGGAAACGCGAGCGGAGTTGATCTTCCAATGTTTCTGCCGATGGGAAGTGCCGTCCCTGACTGTACCGTTTAATCTCGTTACGGGCCCAAGCTCCTGCTCCATTTGTATCTTTTTCTTTGGTGGATCCAATTCGCGTGAGAACCGCCAAGGTGGATTCTTTTGTGGATGGAAAACAATCGTCGTTGCATGCAAGATATGTGCTCATTTTACACCACCATTCGTCGAAGCGTTTGTAGGATCCATCAAAGTTTCCGGGGTCGGGTACGACGTCTACGCGTTTGGAAACTTTTGGTGGTGCTCGGTTTTGGGCTGCGGTTTCGGCAGCTGCGGTGCGGGTTTCGGCGGCTTGGGCTGCTTGCGATGCGGCGAGGGCGTTCTGAGTGGTGGCGGTGAGGAGGGCTGTGAGATTGGCGAGCTGGGCTTTCAACTCGTCGATCTCCTCTTGGTAGGTCGGGACTCCTCCTTGATCCATTGTTGTAGAAGATCTCGTATTCTACGTGACTAACGTAGTTCCAAAAGGGGTCTACTTCGACTGCTTGGATGTCGAGTTCTCCGACGAAGGATGCGAGACAATCGTGTTTTAATTCAAGGGGCCACTCGCCTACGAAGTCTATTTCGTATGCGTATCCGGTGGTGTCGTAATCGTTTGGATCTTCCTCTTTGATAGGAAGGCGTGGGACTGGGGAGTATTCTCGCACAGCGAGGGTCTGGGTTTCGAGGGAAAAAATGCTGGGCGATGGTTTAAACGGGCCACGCAGTGATGACCTGTTCGTCGGTAAAGTTGGCAGAAACTTCTTCGTTTATTTCTTGGAGTAACGCGAGTCCGGCTTGGGAAAGCTGGGGTGTCCAAGTGTTGGCGGTGTAGTATTCTTCAGGTGCTTCGCCCCAATCTCCGTTATCTGTTTTTAAGGTTTTGACTTCCCACGGGTCGGGTTCGGTGGGGCGGTGGTAGTCGGGGGAGAGGAAGCTGAGTTTAAACTCTTTTCCGGCGAGGGTTAATTCGAGATGGTATCCTTCTTCTTGATTCGAGAGATGATAAAAGAGGAAGGCGAGGATGGTGAAACAATATAGGAAGGTAAAGGTACCGAGGCAAAGGATGAGGGTACCAATCATATAACGAGGAGGATCTCACTAAGAGTCGCGTCACTCGATCTGTAAAGGAAAATCTTCTTCGGCAAGGGTCGTGTCACGAGCACGACTTTCTGGTGGGGGAACCGGGGAGTGCACGCAGGCGATATCTGTTGCCCGTCAAGCGGATGGGTAGGTATTACCCGCGGATCGTTAAGGT
>JBBPPC010000345.1:0-21539 GCA_038091775.1 Leccinum olivaceopallidum | reverse complement strand
ATATATGCTCTACATCACCATAGATGTGTATAGGTTGACCATACACTTCCAAAGTCCATCCACTTAGTACTGATATCTACCCCCAAATATATGCATATTCAATCCATAATCCCATCAAAACCAGTAGACAGCTGAAGAACAATTCATTTCACAAGCTTCAAACTTGACATAGTTTTCTAAAAGATTTGACAAGGTGCAAGTGCACACAGAATACAATTAGCACACTTCAATCATCACTGGGACCCCCTGACCACTTCCGGTCCTCGAAACAGAAATCAATCCAGAAGTACTGTATGTACTTTAAATGATTGAGTGTAGGAATAGGTCCAAGCTTGTCATAAAGGATACATTGCAGTTCAGATGAGTTATCTGAAGTGCCACATTCAGCAAGGCATAGAAACATGTGGAGATGCATACCCCCCATGGTTTCAGCAAGGTTCACCTCCTAAAGGAAGGGAACCAATAAATGATCAAGCAACCATTTGAAATACTGGGCACAAATCGACTTGCCTGATCCGGTGTATAATTCTCTAGTTCTACCATGAGCGAGCACAGCGAAGAAAGGTCCATGCAGGATCACTCATCATGCTTTTCGCAACATCCGCCACCATGCTGAAAAATCTCGGATCCACTGTGAGATTCAGCGCCTCAAGAGACCGTGGCGCTTTCGTGAGGGCGACATTCAGCGGTGGCGTGTAGTGTGGGTTCGAGTCAGAGGAATCGTCCTCATAAAAATCATAGTAAAAAGCATAGAGTTGCAACTCCGTGATGGCAGAGTGGCGCAGCCAATCCTCTTCTTCGATAGCCCAGAAATCCACGGCAAGCGCGCGCAAGCACCCCTTGTCGATGACTGCAATTTTCTGCCGATACCCGGTGTCACAATCAACCACCCGAAGTCGAGACACTTGCAGCTTGATATTGACATCGAGTTCGGTGTGCGTGGGGTGTTGAGGAAACTTGCATGCATCGAACGCCAGATCCTCGAGTGATGGCAACGCTGCGAGCATGCTCCACCACTCTCCGTTTACCTCGCAGTTATCAAAATGAAGCTGGCGGACGTTCTTCATCTTCGACACAGCAACATACCTCTTCACAAACCGCTCATTGCCCCTTGAGCAAGCATTGCGGACAAGGCATTTCTTTACTGGGCAAGCGCAAGCGCAAGAGGCTGTTTTGCTGCGATCTGTGCGCACAGGGTAGATCCGAGCGACTCCACGTATGGGGGATAAATGTAGCAAAGAGAACCAGACAATGTAACAAACTCAAATATTCGCGGAAGGCAGACGTTTGCGAAGAATCTGCAAATGCGCGAAAGTTTGGATAAAGTCTTGAGTCTCTGCTTGTCCACCGTCCAATTGAGTGGAATCTGTTCGATTGTGAGAAGATATATCTCGTTCGGTATGGTGGGCAACTTGATTTGGTCGACCGTACGTCGTTCCGGGGCTGCCAAAAAAACAGTGAAACGCCGAATAGATGGGGGGTGAAAGCACTATAAACTCACTGGACCACTCGAAGAGGGACATGGTTACTGGCAAACAAAAAAGACACGAAAGATAGGAGCAACGAAAAATCCTATTACGTAATGTTCCCACACTCATTCGCCTGGAATCCTCTGGGGTCCTCGTCACGGGCGACGCCATGCCACTCTATTCCGATCTCTGACATGATTCCGTTCGTCGGCTTCTCCTACCAATGCAGGGATTGTTTTTTTTTGCCGTGCCACCGAGACGCCACATGCGTGCCTGCGCAAGCGTCTCGGATGCGACCCCACGAAGCCAGGATAGACCATGTTCCGCGAGGAGAGACTTTCGGGACGACGTCGGACGAGGACGGAGTCTCTAACTGAACGGGAACGATCGTCAAAGAAATCCGGCGGGACAAGCTCCAAAGAATGTCATGTAGGTTATATTTCGCCAACCACGTCTTGGTTCTGTGACAATCACTGCCAGATGACGATAACAGAAGCCCGACGATGATGGTGCCCACGTACGTGATGCTTACTGCTCAGCGCTCAGCGCTCAGCTTTGATGGGCGCCACGTTCCAATGTGTCTCGCGATATGAAAGGAGGCCTTGAACTTACTCTCAGCGATAGCTTGTCATCCTGACGACCATCGGGAATAAACTGAGCTGAAGTCACCTCATCAGAAACGGACTGACCTAGCGAGGTCGATTCTGAAGGGTGGAATGAGGATTCGAGATGCATTGCGAACAAGGAAAAGATGGAATTTGGCGAGCCCTGGATAATTGACTTGGCGAGGCCGAGATGTACGTAACATGTGGGGAGGATGGCCATGCGCTTCACTGTATGAAACATGTAGAACCAGTTTTCTGCTTCTCAGACTTTTCGCGTTCCTGCTTTTCCCCCCTCTCCCCCTTTTCCCGCTCTTCCTGCTTCTTCTTTTCGCGTTCAGCAGCTAACTCTGCTTCAGCCCGCCTTCTCCCTTCTTCCGCGAGCTCCCGAGCCCTACGTTCCTCCTCGAGCAACTGTGCTCTATGCTCAGCATCTGCCTGCTGTTTTCTGAAATCCTTCTTATAGCGCCGATTCTCGTTCTCCAGTCGCAAATTTTCTGTCGCAAAATTCGCGACCATTCGCTCGAGGTCTCCCCGGATTTTCTCTACCCGCTCTCGCGCTTTCCTCGCCTCATCCTGCAGTATCTCCTTCGTCTCCTCGTCCTCTGCGAGTCTTGCAGCCTCTATTCCAACGCACAATTCCTCTAGTGCCTCTGTGTGTCGTACCCCCTTTTCCCTCAATTCGCGCATGAGATCTGCACCAGCCGTAGTATGAGCGAGGTCTTTTTCCTGATTCACCATCTCGTCTTGTACGAGAAGTGTCGAGGGTTCCTGACCAACCAAGTGACGAAGGATCGCGTATGCCGATGCCTGCGAGCCGTCGTGGCGAAGCATCCGAGCCCCCCTGTCAACCGCGGGCTTGAAGAACTTTTCTTTGCTCGCCAGCTCCCTTTCTCTAGCTTCCCCCTCTTTGGGGTCTATCTTAGACCACATATTGGTGACGAGGAGGACGTTTCGGAGATTAGTATCCCCACAAAGATTGCGAAAGATGTGAAAGTTTCTTCTCGATGGACCGCCCATCTTGTTATCGGTGATGCGGTGCATGTAAATCACCCCAGCAAGTCTGGCTCCTGAGGTATACCTGCACCGAAAGGTATGGCAATTATTCTGTGGTCAAGGCAGTGTACGTGCTTACGACTCAGAAAGATAGTCTGTTATCGACTTGAGGATATCGGTGTCGCTTCTCGTGGTATCGTCAAACCCAGGAGTATCAATCAAGGTGACAGTCCGCCCGTCGTGGCAAAATGTGGAAGTCGCGACGTCAACAGTACAGCTCTCGAGCGAATCGCTGACAGCCAAGTCCGACCCACTTGCGAGATTGATGAACTACCAAAGATTCCTCAGTCACCTCTGCTGTGCTTTGTTTGGGTAAAATCGCGTACGGTTGACTTTCCGCTGCCGGTCGCACCCATGACACTATGGAAGAAAACTCAGAATGCGTCGTCAAAAAGCGAGAACTGACATACGCGACCCTCATTGTCTCTTCTTCAGAAGCCATCACCGTTGCAATTCGAGTTACGGGACGGGTTGAGATCCTGGTTGGGTGATGCGCTTAGTATTCACCACTGGATTATAGGTGGTCACGACCAAGGTCAAGTAACCCATATTCTGCAAAACCATTCTATTAACAATATTCGTTTCAGGCGTAGCTCGCACGTGTAAGTCCTGGTGGTTCAGGCGTTTTTTCATCTCTATAGAATGTAGTGATCGGCCTCGAGGCTATCCACGAGGTTGCTGTGCTGTTCTGAAATCACAGTACGTTTGCACGAGCATCTGTGCGCGTCTTTAGTGCGGTTGAGTCAGTCTTGACCCCTTGTATGGCAGTCAACGAAAGTTCTCGTGGTAGGCCCTGCCATTCTTTGCGACCTTGAATGTTTGAGTAACGCCCCTGGCCCTGGTGTGCGCAGCCGACGACAGGAACCAGTGCGTTTTGATCCGACTTGGGACCTTCTGGCTACACTTTCACGTACCACAACTTACGGAACGGAACCCCCTATCCTAGTTTGCTGTCCCATCACGATGTCGCACAAATCGGATAAGCACTCGGGGGAATTACTCGGATATGCATATCCAGGAATGATGCAAACCACGCAATGTGTTTTCGTGTTTATGTCAAGATTTTAACCTCCAAAGCTACCGAAGTACCGCTGAAGAGAAAGCACAGTTTGACCATCTGCTAGTGCGAAACATCGCATTGGAACGTCCAACCAGGATATCCTATGCGATCACGCCTAGTACAACGATTTGCAGACAACCTCGCGATCAGGTCGGGTCGACACATTAAATGCACGCTTCGAGACACCAGGTGTTCTCCGCAAGGCAAGTCGAGAACGCAACACGTTGTCACCAATCCCCGTCTCTGAGCGTCTCTGAGCGGGCTCTTGCTCAACATTTAACCCCGACCATCCCCATCGTCGCTGACCATCATCGATCATGGGCCAACTTTTTTCTGCTGTTATGCATTGCATTTTTCGAAGGGAAGGGAGCGTGAGGTTGACAGACGTTGACGAGGAGTCAGCACCGGCACTGGCAGGCACGCCGATGCCGTCCGTATCGCACACCACTCGCCCAAAGCCCATCTTCATTGCGTACGTCGTTCGTTCCTCTCGTCGCGCGGACGCCGTACTCATCATCTTTCACCCCAGCGTCATGGGCCCTACCGGGAGTGGAAAGACGACGGTCCGCCCACTTTATTGACCTGAACTGACTAGGCTCGCTCTTCTCACGAAACATGGTGCGGACAGTTCGTCAACCTCGTGTCGGGGTCTTCGCTCGGCGTAGGGCAAGGGCTGGAGAGTTGCACCTCGGAAGTACAAGCATCGGCCCGGCTCACCGTCGGCGGCAAAGAAGTCGTGTTGATCGATACGCCGGGTTTCGGAGATACTACCTTGGCGGACAGCGATATATGGAAGATCATAGCCGCGTCGTTCGTCACTAGGTATGGACTTGATCATGGGTTGGCTCGAGTTACTCAAGGCACACACACCCCTTCCACAGCTACAAGGCGGGCATACGTTTCTCGGGCATCATTTACATGCAGAGAATATCTGACGTGAAGATGGCCGGTTCCGCTCGGCAGAGTTTCAAGATGTTCCAAGACCTCTGCGGCGAAGACGCCTACCCCAACGTCTTCCTCGTCACCAGCATGTGGGATATGGTCACTCTGGACGTCGGCGAGTCTAGAGAACAAGAACTCGCGACCAAGGAGATCTTCTTCAAACCAGTCCTCGAAAATGGTGCCAGGATGATGCGTCATAACAACACTCGCGAATCTGCACTCGAAATTGTCCAGAATCTCGTCGATAAGCCCCCTGTGGCTCTTCAGATCCAACGGGAGCTCGGAAGTGGCGTGGATATCATGCAGACGACCGCATATAGGCAGATACGGGATCTGATGTCGGAACTAGTAGCTCAACGTCAGATGAAACTGGATACGCTGATGGATGAGATAGCAGAGGCAGAGCGGGTCAGCGACGAGGAGACGCAGGAAGAACTCCAAGAGGAAGTCGAAGCTGCCCAGGCAGAGTTACAGGAGGCCCGGGACAAAGAAGCAAAGCTTGCATATGACTACCTGGTTGAACTCCATAGGGTCGAGGAGGTGCTCCGCAAGCGAAGAAGTAATCCATATGCATAGAGTATATTCTAGTCCTTAACTTAGACCACATGATTGAGTGAAACATCAAGTTTATGCTGCATGATATGTCTCCTTGAGCCGCTTGTGCACATACTCTCCAGCAGTGATAGGGTCATATCTCGCCGGCCTATCAGCAGACACACAACTGGGTATGGGCTACAAAAACATTGATCATCTTAGATTCTCTTCGTTACAATGAGCAGCTACGCACCTCAATGTTCACATGGTAATCTGTACCGAAAAACAAAGGGACAGAATATCGCTCTTTGCCGCTCTTATTTACTGCTCGGTGAACAGTGGACTTGAAGACGCCATCTGACATGAAATCATGGATGTTCGCTCATAACAGGACCAAAGGACATCACCCACTTGTCATCATCGCTAACTGGTCACCGATGCTAAGATAGACGTCATCGACACTTTAACGACATTCCAAGAAGTCATGTCTCACTTGATGACCAACGTATCATCGATAGCAGGGGCGTTGATCCACCTTTTCTCCGAGTTCATGATTTGGAGTGCTTGAACGCCAGGTTGCTGCCAGAGAATGGTGAAACACTGTGAAGAGGTCAAATTTCGTGTCACTAATTCGGTATCCCATCGATGTTCTGACCTCGAAGCTACGAAAGAAATGAGTTGCGGTAAACAGAGTAAAGAGATAACAAGTACTCGGAATGGGCACCGATACCGGGGGTATCGTCGTCAATACCGGGATGTCCATCATGCAATGGATAATGCAGTACTCTCATGATCGCCGCAGCATTCTGCGTCTGGAATGTGTTCAAAACATTGCCATCTGCAGGGGGGACAAGCCTACCTTGTCCTCAAAATACGTCTCAGGCAATTCGAGCGCGAGCGCAAATAGCAGAAACAAGACTTTGCCGACGCCAACTGCGGCGTGACTAGAAAAAAGACGTGAGAAGCAAACATGGATACGAGTATACCAGTTTGACCCACTAGTATCCAAGGCAAGCTTCTCTGAACCCTGGACAGTCGCCCGAGGGCCATACGTTCCCGCCTGCCATTGCGCCATCGTTCTCCCTCTTCTCGTCGTGCGCCTTCGATTCGATTTCTTCCCATCCGATGTCAAAGCCTTCGTGAAAGTCCCCTTTATCGTTGTGAGCGGGGTCGATATTTGCATCGAGGGGTGGACTGTATCCTTTGAAATTGGAGACCCTGTGGTTTAGCTTCGCGACGGTAAACCGAGTCAGAGCTGAAATTGAACGCGTGTGACAAGAACCACACCTTCATCTTTGTTTCCGTCGGAAGAGCGAAATACGTCTGGGCCGCGGAAAGGATGTTGTCCAAACACGACTGAGAAATGCCATGGTTTCGTACTAGATAACAAGTACGATCAGACGAGTCGTGGACCCGCGACAGCGAAGGCGCACTATAGAAGAACCCGACTCGGATACACGCATCTCTGATCTCGTATGCGGTGGCCAACCTTCCATCGGGCGTATCGCACTTGCTCAGGTCTCTGCCGGGAAGTCGGGTCAGATTTTAGGCGCATGTATGCTGGCAGTCGACTCACATAATTGGGATACTGGTGAATGCGCCATCCACGCCAGCCGCGGTCTCCGCCAGGGACATACTGATCAAGATCAACGGATGGAGGAAATCAAGGCACAGGAATGAGTCGTGCGATTACCGACACCGGTCGCTGCTTGAAAAATCTGAAATTCGGGTGCGGCGACGATGAGCTCCCGGTTTTTTTAAAGTAGACAACTGTAGATACTACAAGTAATATGTGCATTGTACACTCTAAACCCACTCCAGTCATCATGCAGGCAACGAAAACCTGCATGTGTGGCGCCCTGATGAATGTAACTGCCAAAAATCCCAGGAAAGTGCATGGACAAAGCAAAGTAAAGGCATGAGAGCCTAGAGAGAAAGAGAGAAAAGAATTTTCGTTGCTGAGGGTATGATGATATGGGCGCCGAGATGCCGCGATGCTGTGAATGTCCGGATCAGGATACGGCGGGTTGAATGACTAGGAATAGTAGCTGATACCCCTCGCAAAAGGCGGAGGATGTGATATGACGACGTCGGCGTTGGAAGGAACGTTTGCCCCTGTCAGAGAGGCATAGGACGTATTGGCACGACGGAACTGGGGAGGGGGTGTCTGAGAGGTTGTGGAGCGCCGCTTTGTCTCCCATGCACGGAGGACGGCGACAAAGCCAGGGTTGGGGTTAATGCAAGGTCTATGACGTTTAACGAGAGCGTGAGCCTGATCGTACGACATCCCGAGGTTGTGGATAAGGTAAGCGATGACGATGGCGGGCGATCGGGAAATACCCTATTCGACGTGTCAGCACTCCACAATATGCTCCCTCATTTCTCCAAAAACGTACCTGTTGGCAATGAACGAGAACGTTCCCCCCGCTGGCGAGCGCGTTCGAAATGTATTGGCACGCGCCTTCGAGATGCGGCTTCAGATCAGCGGTGGGCTTATCGTGAATGTCTATCTTGAGACACCGAAATCCATCCTTTTCCGATATGGGGATCCACGGCGCATCGAGCACTTGCACGAGGTGCGTGATATGATGGCTTTTGAGCAAATCGCGGTCCATAGTGGCGGTTATGGATCCGAGGAAGAGTGCTCCAGGCGGCGTGCTGGGCGAGAGCCGGGGGGGAGAGGTCGAGCTGGAATAATGGGTGGGTAGGATCTGGTGCATCGGAGTACACATGGCCTCCATGACCTCCCGTGCCATACCCTCGAAACGAATCATCGTGAATGTGGTGTCGAGGTCGATATGAAAGGCGGTATTTTATCGCCCAGTGAACATCTGAAAGAACGAGAGATGTGGGTGTGATGTCAGAGGATACATCGAGAGTGCCCGTTCAAATATATGTAGTCGATCATCCGCTCCCAGGTCTGGAGTCCTCCCTTGCCTCTTTCGGAAGGCAGTAGCCCTGTCAGTTGACTCTAGACTCCAAAGTCTCGCCAGCCCTGCAGTAAGTTCTTGTTGCCCCTGAATACTCCGCTCGACCACCGATCATACGTACTTACCACGCTCGTGATGATGATGCGGCGTTACGCGATATAAAGTCCCCGTCATTCCTACAATTTTTTTGGTGTCCTCCACGCCTCGTTGACAGCCACGTTCTCCGGACATACATCTCAAACTGCATCAATGTCGGCCTCAAAGCCATTGGTCTTGTAATTCTCGACCGACACGTGGCCTCCCCTCCTCGGCCCAAGCAAGACGTTATCGTTTGTGCCAGACCTGCGGGGCCAATGTCGGGTGAATGGTTCACGAGCTTGAAAGCACAAAATTATCGAGTCCTGGATACTTAGGGCTGACGCCATACGTCCCAACGTCTTCATCCAATCACGACGTCTTCCGAATTTACGGAAATGAGTGAACACTGACTCACTAGGTATATATACTCACTCAAAATTACCCTGTCGTCTTTCGCAGATTCTTCCCCCACGAATCGCGGACATGACCCTGTCAGCTAGTGGTCATTCCGCTAAAGGCACGAAAGGATTCTCAGATCGTGATCAGAACAAATGGAGTTGACTATGAATTTTTGGGGCTGACATCGTTCACCTCATCCCATAAAGAGGGGCCGTGATCGACACGGACAAGCTCCAAAAATGCTTTGCATTGTCATCAATGTGGTGGGACCTGCAATATGAATATGGCTGTTAAGAGTGAATCAGCCCTTTATTTCGTGACCCTCAAGTCCACAGATCAGTGATCGATTGATGCCCGACGCCAAACCCTGTCTCTCCTGATTGGCCCAAGGACACTTCACCATACGTACACATGGACGAGCTCCCCAGCTTCACAACAGGGAAGACGTGGATTGTCCAGATGGGCCTAAAATTTTTGCTCCGTCCACCACAAAGCGATCGATATTCCGTTGTGCCCGTTCGGTGTGTGGTCTTGGTCCACAGTACGCACCAGGCACTGATCGTTATCAAAAGGAAGGACAGGAAAGAAGACCTGAATTATCAATAGTTCTCCCACCAAGTTCCGGGTCATGCGGTTGTATCGGGACCACGTCTCCGCAGGAACTAGGAGAATGTGGAACATGAACGCCACGGTGGCACAGGACGGAACGCACGCGTGTCCCTCCGCACAGACGGGTGTGCCTAGACTCCGGGTGATGCGTATCTGGGGGAGTCTGACCGGCCCACGTGCCCCGAACCCCTTGGCTGGAAGATATACAAAGCAGCAGCCATTCGGCAGGAACTCGGTTATTATCCAGATAGAAGCGCCGTGATGGTTTTTTTTTGTAAGCCCATTTTACTTGTCGTCTCCGTCGCCGCACGCCGTTACAGTCTAACTGCAGCCCCCTTGACGCCGACCAAACATAGGCGAACGTGCCGCATTCCAAAGCGGTGCAAGCTGCAATCGCTTCAGAGGATATCCCCCAATGGGCATGCGGTTGCCATCAACGATTGCACGCACGAGCGGGTCGTGTGGAGGATGCGGCCGTGCGGATTCGTCAGCGCTGCCGCCAAGCAGACTTCTAACTTTGTCGTCGTGACAATGCCATGCCATTATGTGCATGTCCACAACTGACGTTGACTGCCGTCTTGCGGTGTCCTAATAGCCAGCTTGCACTGCGACGTTACAGACAGACTGTATTCGTTGAATACCGGGCCTGTAATGTGACCATATCATGCAATGCCATGGCGACGATGAATGCTCTCGGCGCGCGAATCCTATGGTAGTAATGCAAGTCAATTGCGCCACCTAACCATAAGTGCTGCTGAGACTCAAAAACTTCATCTCCATCCGAAATGAAATGATTGCTGCGGAACACTTCCACGCTCTACGAGGTAGCAACCGGCAACCTGACTCAAACTTGTACGGCCATGGAGACAAGAATGCGGTCATGATATAGAAGAGATCAGATCATGAAGATTGCGGAACACAAGTCGTGAAGGGTATGAACTCTGGACAAGGAGGAAAATAGAGTGACAAGGGAGGCGAAACAACGTAGGCGTTTAGGATAAAATGAATGGTCGTCCTAATAAGTAGTCTACAAGACCACGCAGTGTTTCCTGTGGTGCTTGGGCCGGCAGAGAAGCGCAGCTCGGGTAGCATACTGGAACACCTCGCGAACACCCTCTCCCGTTCGTGCTGAACACTCGAGGTAGTGCTTAGCCCCAATCTTGTTGGCCACTGCCATGCCCTGTGACACGTCATCAGGAGACGAGCGAATAAAGTGAGACAATGACCAACCTCCTCGGGGGTGACAGGACGCTGGCTGGTCTTCCTGAGCTCTTCGATTACCCTGGAGTCCCGTCGAAGGTCCTTCTTGCAACCGACAAGGAGGCAAGGCAATCCAGCGCAGAAGTGCATGACTTCGGAGATCCACTGAAACCTGGTCAGAGTTGACGAGAACGGAAAGAGGAGACAACGGACCTTTTCCTGTACATTGTCCAAGGAGTCTGGAGAGTCAACTGCGAAACAAATCAGAATGACGTGGGAGTCGGGGTAGCTGAGAGGCCGGAGTCGGTCATAATCTTCTTGACCCGCAGTATCCCACAGCGCCAGCTCGACGTGCTTGCCGTCGACTTCGACATCCGCCACGTAGTTCTCGAAGACGGTAGGAACGTAGACCTGAGAAGACGAAATGGTTAAAAGGGGATAAAGAAAATGAGAGAGAGCGAGAGAATACCTCGGGGAATGTTCCTTTGGAGAAAACTATCAACAGACAAGTCTAGTGCGGATATCAGAACGAACGATGAGAAGGATGTTAAAAGAAAAAGACGACCTTTCCACAAGCACCATCACCGACGATGACGAGCTTCCTCCTGATTTCAGACATTATGTGAACGTAGAAAGTAGGACGTTGTTCGTTGAGCGGGCACTGTTGGAGGTGATGGTGTTGAGCGAGACAAGAAGTCGCATGATGATACAAGGCGGCCTTTTAATCGGTCTTTCAATTCAAGTCACGGCTGTGCCACACCTGTGCCGTCCATGCCGGAACTATTACAGAAGAAGAAGGAGAAGTCAAAGAGGCTGTCCAACTGCAAGTCCCCCGCAGCTCTCGTACTCGCCCTCGGGTCCGTAGCTACCCATCTTACATATCTGTATCTCGTTCACGTCCCATGTACCAAAGTCTACCCTCACTGGCCGGCGCGGGTCAGCCTCTCCTTGCGTAGACGCGAGCAGGGATCGGTACGAGAAGGGTTGGCGCGGCCCTCTTCCCCTGGGGCGCCGATAGACCGTGTTCAGGATCGTGCAGTGTAACTGATAAAGAGTTGACATTCATGCAAAGATAACAATAGGACCCACAACGAACCTTTAGGGGGCGACGGTCCCTGATGAACCCGGCTTCGACGAATGTCTTGTTCACCATCTCTAGCGTATCGTTAGCGAAATAGCAGATATTCCTGCAGCAACCGCCATTAATATTCACCGCCGACATCCCGAAGTCGTTGCGCGGCCTCGTTCTCAAACGAGGGTCCAATCCAAAGGACATGTGCCTTGTCTGGATCCCCACCATCCGGTGGCATGATGTTCATCAGTTGAAGAGGAACTGAGAGCCGCGCACCGCGCAGTAGATCTGAGATTTGTGACCGAAGGGAACATAGAAGCGAAAGTGCTTCTGCGACGGTCTTTTTCGGATGATGGGTGTCAAAAGCCAGGCTAGAATTCTCTTCTAGCGACATCACCCCCAGCGTGAGGTGTAGACGACGTGGAGGAACAATGATTGTCCGATCGAGGCCAGGTAGCGATGGCGTCGTTTCCAACAGTCCACTCGTAAAGGAAGACATGGATCTCTGAAGTGATTCATGATGACCCTGGAGCCGGTCAGCGATTATGACAGCGGTTGCAATTTTGTCACACTGACGATGGGAAGCGCGAGGACTTTTGAAAGATCCGATCAACAAAAAGAAAAAGGAGATATGGGAATACTTGCAGTGTGTGAGTGGAGGCTGGTTTGTGTTTCCTCTGCGGTTGCTATCGTGATGACGACCTCTGAACCGACCTCGAGTAGCCATTGAGGAAGGTCGGTGCATCTCTACTTGAACTTGCTTGTAGAAATTGTAAACCTGATAGACTTTGCGACCTTGTGGACGATAATAGTTAAACTATTAGCTTCAAGGCGCGGCATGGACCCGGCTGGCTGGCGCGGGAATTGATGTGGCTCGATCATCTCAGACAGTTTGACGTTCAATAACCTCCACAGAAAACATAATCGCAGTTCAGGCTGCCACTGGGGCCACCCTACGTTATTCAGGTCAGCTGGATCATTAACGAACTTTCAGGGACTCTCGGAAATTGGAAGGGGACTCGGACAAAGTATGTTCGTGCGAGTTCGCACCCGAGCACAGCGTTGACTGAAATAACGTCAACCCTCACGCGCCGCAAAGTGACAAATGTAGACGACATGTTCGTCCCTTGTCTTGGTAGTGAGTTATCCCTCCGCTCTGCCGCCTCGCTCCCTTTGTTCTCCCCAAGACACTCATTCATACACCGTTCCGTCGTTCCTTGCCGTCTTTTCGGACCAGTTTTCTGTCCGTCGACTTGTCAATGAGCCCTGGATCTGGGCCACCGACTCAGAGTGGACAACGTTGCCTGAATCTCGCACGCGGTGCTGCTAGACCGTTCCCTTGCGCCTGATCCACTAGACCCTGCGCTAGACTGTTTTTCGACTTGAATCACGATTCCTGCCGCGGGTTTTTCCATCCACCTCTTCTTTAGTTCCCTAATGCAAGTCCTTGCCGCCCGCACCAGCGCCGGGAGAAACGAAGAACGCGCATCTTCAGCCGAAGGAAATGGGGCAAGTGCTGGCATCGTGCTAAGTATGGACATGGTCTCGACGAGTTACTATGCCGTGTACGTCCTAGTTCCGAATTGATGTCTCCTGAGCATCGTCTATTGGCCCTGCTTTATATCACATTCAAGCATCCGTGACCATTCATCTCTTTCACTCTACTTTCCCCTCCTGGTGATGGTGCTTACTCCGCCTGTCGATTTACAGCGCGTACACTGTCCCAGTGCAGGTTGGAGCTTCTCAGCAAAACTTTTCTTTGCAGGTTGATACCGGCTCTTCCGATCTTGTGAGACTCGTTTTTTTTCTCCACTTACGGTTTCCCTCAATCTAATTTTCCAGTGGATTGCGTCTAAATCATGCTCATCAGCCTCATGTTCAGCAACGAGTGGGCGTCTGTATGATCCGGGCTCCTCGCAGTCCACAGGCGACACATTTACAATGCAATACCTCTCCGGTTCTGTCGAGGGCCCCATAGTATGGGATCAGGTGCAGATTGGAGGCTACGTCATTTCTAATCAAGCTTTGAGTCAGTCGGCGCACTTTTTCCTACCATTCTTTACTCACAATTAACCAGCCGCTGCAACGACTGTCAATAGCGAACCATTATCGTACAACTTTGATGGTATTCTTGGTCTTGCCCTCCCCCTGAATTCTGTCATTCAGCAAACTATACCTGCTAGCTTGGGTAATGCTCCGGATGGGGCAGCAATTTCCTCGAATCTCTTCTCCCTCACTCCAGTCGCCACTGCTCCATCTCAGCCCTTCTTTTCCCTCACGCTTTCTCGTCCTGGATCCAGCCAGATACCTTCCCTTCTTGGCATAGGTAGCCACCCTTCTGAAATTGTCCCCGATCCATCCCAAATTCGCTATTCTTCCCTTGTTAGTGACAGCATTGGTACTCTTTACTGGAAGACCACCATCCGTGCGATTACAGTCTACGTCGATGGTCACGCACACCCCGTCGCGCTGCAGTCACTATCCGGTACAACCGAGCCTACCGCCCTCCTGGATTCTGGCATACCCCTGATAATTACAACACCGGCTCTAGCCAACGGAATTTATGGGGCTCTGGGTATCGGCCCTGCCTCTGATGGGAGCTGTGCGCCGGTTTTGTTTCATCGCCCTCAGATTATTGACTTATCACTTGCAGATTGGGTTCCATGTGCGACCCCTATCAACATGACCATCACTCTGGATGGTCAAAACGAACTTCCGCTACATCCTCTCGACCTAACTACGGAGCCCGCTGGACAATCAAGCTCACCGTATTGCCTGGGTCTCATACAGACCGATCCTTCACAACTCACGGCGAGCTCGGACAGAGGGGATATGATCCTCGGGGTTCCCTTCATGCGGAGTGTGTACACCGTCATGGCATACGAGAATCCCAACGCTACGGGAGGATTCAACCACTCCGTGCAGCTTGGGGCGAACCCAGCGCTCGGACTTTTGGGTCTCACAAATGCCACGCAAGCTTTGGAGGAGTTTAACCAAGTGCGCGTGCCCGGGTCTCAGCAAAACTTGAACTCTCAGGGTGGCGGTCCACGACTTTCGATAGGCGTCAAGATCTTCATCGGACTGGTTAGCTTCTTCGCGCTATGTCTAGCGCTTTTTGCACTGCGGTACTTGGTTGCACGGAGACGATGGCGCGGTCGCTCCTCCCCTGGTCAAGTAGAAGGAGGACCAAATCAAAGAACGGAGTACGGGGCGTACCAAGTCACGCGGAACAAGTCGCGGGAAAGCATAGACCAGAGTGTACCCTTGTACAGTTCCACCCCACGCAAGGACGTATGCACGGCCTATAGCGGCCGAACGTGCGTCGAGGAGGACGACTACGTTTCCGAATTCGGCTTGCGGAAATCCAAGTTGGAATCTCCCGGCGCTGCGCTCGACATATGCGATCCATGGGACCCCTATGCTGGCACCTGGCGCGACACGATCGTCGGAACGGATGCAGGGGAGGCGGACTCGGTTCGTTCGTCCTATCCGCCGCCGCGCAAGCTCGCCGAAGTCGAACCGGATTCCCCGACGCACGCGTCGTTGGATCTGACGTCTGCGCTGTTGACGGAGCACGAGAGAAGTGACTCTCAGACGAGCGACCCTGCGGCCGAGTTTGGAATGGATTCGGTGGGGATGGCTGGAATAGGGACGGTAGCACGCGGAAGCGTCATCGATACTGGCAAGTTCCGATCGAGTGTCGACAGCGTGGGGTCGGGTGGGCGCTTCCGACAGACTGTCTCTTCTCTGCGATCGTCACATACGCTCGTGTCACCTCGCGAGTCTGATGTTTGTGATTCGGACCGGACGTTTTCAAAAGTTTGAAGTACTAGTACTGCTCTTTGCGTTGTTTGTTTTGTTTTGTACACATGGACAGGTTCGCGCACATACTTACTCTACATCACATGTACTCCTACGTGCCTGCAATACTACCCGCCTGTTCATTTTGTGAACGGTTCGATGCCAGGGACGTTCCGATTCGTTCACATGTTCGAATTTGATTATGATACACATTAGGATGTCCCTACCGGACCTTGTAGATCTGCACGACCACCTCGCTCGGTGGCGCATCTTCATTCTTCCTGACCGAATAATGGATCTCGACGTCGAGCTCCCTCGAATTTCCTTCGCTCTTTCTGCAATAAAATGTGCCAGAGACGACCGTACCTATGAACGCGAAATGAAGCGCAAGACGAGAGAGAGAAGAAAACGAAACACCCACCCTCCTCTGCCGCGATGGGGTCCTTGAGCAAGAAGATCGTTTGCTTCCAATGCGTAGGTTCACTCGTCGGTCCGGTGCTGAAACTGATGACTCGCTTCTCTTCGCGTTCTTTCAAGCCTGGGCCGACGCTAGCCCTACGCTTGGGTGGAGGTTTGCCGGCGATCGGCCATACCTCCGCGAGGACGACGTCGCCGTCTTTGATCAGACGAACGGGGACGTCTGGCGAGAGCGGATCGCCGGTGGTGGTGAAGAACGTGTCAAAGTAGAGCACGAGCGCGTGGATTTTGGTGCGCATGGATGAAGTCGAAGTGAGCGAGAATGAGGACGTAAAATCGAGTTGGCGGGGCGTGATGGTTCGTAGATGGAGGTCCTAAGGGATATGTAGCTTGTACGCGCGAGAAAGAAAAAAAGGAGAGGACGCTTACTTTGAGTAGATATGGCTCGCTGATCACCGATTCTGGGCCGACGACGTCGACGACGGCATCCTCGTAGACGTCGTGCGCCATTTCGGAAAGATCGAAACCTGATCGCGATCGTGATTCGTTTGATCGCACGATCGAGCAAAGACGCACCATAAACGTCGGTCCAAAAGTCCACTCTGTCTTTCATGATTTCGCTGCCCTCGCAGAGCGCCAGCATGATCCTGCACTGACTTGGTGCCATGACACCCCCATCCGGACGAAGAAACCTGTCGCGCGCATGCAGAACGGAATCGAGCATCGATTCGTAGAGTAACGCGTAACCCATCCATTCGGATATGATGATGTCGACGTGCTCGATACCATCGGGGAGGGTGATTTCTTCCACTTTGCCATGTATAACACTGGTGTTACAAAGGAAGATGAGATCATGATGAAGGAGTTCAAAACAGGTGACCTACGTGATAACGCCCTCGAGGCCGTTTTGCCTGACGATTTTTTCAGCCTTTTCGGCGATATCACTCGCTTCAATGGCGTAGACATGCTTTGCGCCAGACTTGGCCGCAAAGAGAGAAAGGATGCCAGTTCCACACCCGACGTCGAGAACGATGGCATCACGGAACAGAATGGGGTTTGTGAGGATAAACGAGGCGTATGAGGAAGTGCGGACTTTGTCCTGTATCATCACGGCATGAATATCTGGAGCGTGTCGAGTGATTATCGTTCGTATGTGTCCACGACGCACGACACGTACCATTGTATCCATAGCTCTTGAAGTAATGTGTATCGTCATCCCGGATGGCCTCGCTCGTCGATGGACCAGGCTCGTTTCTGATCTCTGCGATGCTTGCGAGGTCCAGATTTTGGGTGACGAGTTTTCTATAGTCGAACAAGTCGCTCTGTGCGCGAGATAGCTTCCTCTCAAGGATTTGGATGCGTTCGAGGGCGCTGGGGAGATCTGCAGGCGGACTGGATTCGGCGGAGGGCGCATTGTCTTCGTCCTCGTCGGACGAGTCGTCGTCGAAATCGAGTTCTAGATGGGTGAACGATGCAGCGATGATGATGGCAAGCGAGGAAATGACATACGGAGTAGAGGGTCATCCTCGATGACAGGGATAAGATAGACGTCGGAAGTGAAGAATGACTCGGCCCCTGTCAGCTTGGCCGCGTCGGCAGGGATCAACTCCTATGCAAGAGCGACGCGGTCAACTTGGATTAGAAGAGGAGATCGTTAGTCTTACATGTTTTCGGATGAAGTTGATCAGTCGTATTCGACGATGCAGGTCCAATTCTGTCGGGTTTCAGCAGATGGAACGAAGACAGCGCGACAAAGAACGCACTCCATTGCTTGCTGGTAGAATCCAAGTCGAAGCCATGGATGGATTTATCGTACGCCAGAGCCTCGGTAGCTGTGGCGAACGATTTGTGTTCAAAGAGGGACTGACATGGTTGAAGTTGTTCTTGATCTGAAATCCAGTCATCAAATTTGTTATCTTCCTCTGTGTAGTCCTCTGAATCTGAGCTCGAGGACGTCGTACGATCATCCGCGTCGTCTTGACTTTGTGGAAGAGTAGCAAAACGAATGCTCATGTCGGTTAGAGTCAGAAAGTGACTTGATCCGCGATCACAAACAAGAACATTCAACAATTGTACAAGATGACTACATGAAATCCTCCTCGATCGCCTTGCCGGTCGGCTTTGGGGCGTCAAAGTCTTCCTCGACATTGAATAGCAGATCATACGACCGTGCAGCCTTTTCTTCTGCCCTCTGTTTCGCGACCTCAGCCTCTTCCTTTTTCTGCAAAACGAAATGACTCTTTGAAAAAAAAGGCGGAGAAAAAAAAGGATGCGCACTTTCTGAGCAGCCACGACACGCTTTTCTGCGTTCTCCTTCTTCACGCGGTCGATCCTCTCCTGCTCGTGATCGACCACCTTTTCGACTCTGGTCTTGTTGAGGCGGTTGACGATGGGGTTTTCTCGCTTTTCAACGTAAACTAGCGCAGGTGCTTAGTGTGCTGGACGAGCAGACTTAAGAGCAAACACACATCTCTTCACCTAGACCACATTCGTGAGTCTTTTCAAGCGTGCGTGAAAGACAGACATACCCGCTTATCGCTGTGAAAGGAAACTTGGCCGACAGCCATGTCACCTTGTTTCTTGCATGCGATCTTTGGTCACCACGACCAGCTGATCACCTGGCAGATGGTGCATACCTTGAGGTTGTCGGCAGGGGTATATATGATCGTGAGGTTATCCTTCTTGTTTCCTACAAGATCGCAGAATGAGAAACGACACGGTCATGGTGTGGGCGTTTGCTCGCCTTCGATGGAGTTTGCCTTTACCAACTGAGTGCAGTCGGTCAGAAGAGCTTTTGGTATCGCCTCCCATGTCATTCCCTGTGGCATGCGGAGGTATACGTGGGCAGAAGAGAGCTTGTCGACGTGGAACCAAACGTCCTGAGGCCAGGCATATTTGATGAGGTCTTCGTCTAACCTGAGCGAGTGAACGGCTGTCCTGTGCTGGATACAAAGCTAGCACACACTTTCTACCTTGTCTTTGCCCATATAGACCGTTGCTGGCGGGTCCACCGCTGCCGTAGAGTGAGTTTTGTGTATTTCTGAGATCGAGTTACTACTTACCGGACGAGGTGAAGAAGAGGACCATAGTAATTGACTCGTGAGAAACGTTACGACTTGTCCGTTCCTTCCACACCAAAATGCAACAACCCGCGCCAAATCGATTAGGACTTGGTTTGCGTCCTCCTTTGCCGTCGTATGGCCAAGGACCCTCAATATCAGCTCTCGCACAGCAGCAACAGCAAATGATGCAACAACCATTCATGCCGCCTCAAAAACAGACAACACTCTTCGTGGGCTCGATATCCGGAGGGATCACAGACTCATTTCTGAACCGCATGCTCTCAGTCAGTACTCTGTCATTTACTTTCCAGTTCGCGTGCTGAATCGGCCCGTCCAGGCTTGTGGTCCAGTCAAGTCGTTCAAGCGGCTCATCACGCCTGCAAACAAGCCACAAGGGTTCGGATTTGCAGAATACGAAGATCCAGACTCTGCAATCAGATGTCTGACGCTTCTCCAGAGCATCGAGCTTCCAGCGCTCGAGGATGGCTGCGCCAACAAAAAGCTTCTGGTGCGTCCCATCGCCGCTTGACTGACCCGTTCAAGCCTACGTCGCCTACTCTTTCCTAGATCAAAGCCGACGAAAAGACCAAACTCTTTTTGGATGCTTACTCTGCCCAGAAGATGAAGACTGACGTGAGTCACGATCGTTCGTGTCATGTCGTCTACTTATGGATTTGCCTCGAAACAGACGGACGAGACCGTGATGCAGCAAGCTAAAGCCCAAGTCACTGGACTCGTCGAAGAGATTATGCGTACTTCCCAAGATGCAGCCAACAGTGGCCTCCTCGACAAGGAAAAATACGTGATCCCTCCTCATCTCCATGATCTTCAGGAAGCCGATCTTCCAGAAACTCAACGCGGTCTCGTTATATCCGAAATCGCTCAATTCCGCGAACGGGCCGCCAAGCGTGAACGGGAGAAAGTACGAGAAGTTCGCGAGAGCATACCAAATCTCATGGCTTCCGTGCCGAGTGGCCCAAAGTCGAGGGAATGGGGTAAGCCACAATCACAGCAGGCATCTCAATCGACGCCTGGAAAGGGTCAACAGACGCCTGGAAAAGGAGCACAAGGCTACGGCAAACCCGTCGGCTTTGTAAAGGCAGAGGATGCAAGCGCTGCGACTGGGGCATTGGATGAACGGGGTAAGGGCCAAAAGACTGACGAGGAGATGGAGAAGGACCGTAGGGATGCCAGACGGCGAGACGAGGAGGTTTCGTTCAAGGACGTGAGTGTTTCATCCGTTGTGATGCGTGCAGTGACCCTCAACGTGCCATCACCAACTTTGCAGAGAGAACGCCGCTACGAGCCTCGAGAGCGGGCTCGCATAGCTGCTCTAGAACGATCGATTGCGCGTCAAACCGCCATCAAGGAAGCCGAAGAACGCGATCGTGTGGAGATGCAAGCTCGGCTTGATGTTTGGGACGACGACGAGAGCGACGAGCAATTTTATGTCGACAGGTATGCCGACTTGGTCGTCGTCACCATCAAACTCATAGACACTTCCAGGGCTCGATGGCGTCAATCTCGTGCACGCCGAGTCACAGCCGAAGAAGCAGCAGATGCTGAATCTCGCGCTTACGAAGAGCGTGAAGCAGAGAACCTTCGTATTGAATCAGAAAAGTTCCTCGCTCGTCAGATGGAGGACATGCAAGCTCTCGCCGAAGAACAACGGAAAGCCGGAATGCTGCTTGATGATGGCGCACCAGTCAAACTTAACATGTCCATCGCACCTGCGCCACTGAAAGCTGAGGCCTCGTCAAAGGATGTAAAGGCTGCTGTATTTGGACAAGAGGAGGAGGAGGAAGAGGACATCAAGAAACGGAAGGTGCCGTTAGTCAAACTCGATTTCACTGCTGCAGAGGGCGAGAAGGCAAAGGAGCGGTTGCAAACGATCAAGGTGTCCGTTCCCCAAGATAGGGAGACACTGTTCAAGGCCAAAGTCAGGTGGGATGGTCTCAATGACGTACGTTGTAAGTTTCTTTTCCGTGACGTTGCTGATTGGTTTCGTTAGAGCATGGTTGACCGGAAATTTGAACCGTTGGTCAAACGCCTCATGGTTAAATATCTTGGCGAGCTAGAAGATGACGACCTCATCATGTTCGTCCTGGAACACCTCAAGGACCATAAAGGTCCCCAAAAGCTTGTAGATGGCTTGGAACCCGTATGTACCCGGTGACTGTTGGGAGGCTGTTTATTGATCTTTGCGTAGGTTTTGGAAGAAGAAGCTCAGGAATTCGCCATCAATATCTGGAGACAAGTCATCTTCGAAAGCATGGCGTATGGCGAGGGTCTCCTCACAGAGCGCATA
>JBBPPC010000344.1:0-14832 GCA_038091775.1 Leccinum olivaceopallidum | reverse complement strand
CATGCGTTGCGAAATCAGATTGAAAGTAAGTACGAGTACGTGAGCTAGTGTCCTATTAGAGCGAAAACGAGGGTTGTCATTAAATATTTCGTGCCCTGCAGGGTAATAGTACGCAGAAGAAACCCGCCAAATAACGAAGGAAAACAAGAAATAGATCCAACGGATCCAGGGTATCGACGCTACAACATCCTTCAGACCTTGGACTGATTTGATTTCTCGTTCGCATAGGCACCTGCGTGGGTAACGTCGTTGAGCGCCCGCTCCTCCTTGTCGATCAGAGCCTCGCGCGCCTCTGCGCTGACCGTGCCGAATATGACGTCCATCTCTTCTAGACTGAGGCCTTTGGTTTCGGGTATCAGGCTGTCAGGGTGGTGTCAGCGTTCATTCTCGAGGAGTGAAAGGCTACTCACAGAGAAAAGACGGCCATACCGCCAATATTGATCGTCGCAAACATCATAAAGAGCTTGTATCCCAAATTGGCTTCTATCGTCGGCGTCACCTTGGCCACGACAAAGTCTAGGAGACGAACGTTTATCGCGCAAAAAGGTGGGTGGAACTGTCACACTCACTCCACAGCCATTGCGTCCCCGAAGCGACAGCGAGCCCATAATGCCTTGTACGTGTCGGAAAAATGTCCGAGACGTACACCCACGGAAGCGGTCCCCACCCCATCGAGTAGAAGCACACATAGATATACAGCATCGCGGCCATCGCCTTGGACGAAGGCGAGGGAGAGGTTGCGGCCGTCACGATCGGGTGCGTTTTGAGGATCGCGCCAATGATGAAGAACGTGACGCCCATACCCACGGCAGATATGAAGAGCGAGGGCTTGCGTCCCAGACTGTCGACCATGAAGAACACGAACAACGCCGTCGCGATCACTTTGACGATGCCGTAGATCCCAGAGGCAAGCAGCGAGTTGAACGTCCCAGAGTACCCGATCTAAAAGATGTTTTTTTACGAGGACAAACGGAAATGGATCGCCACACTCACGGAAGTGAAGATCTGGGGCGCATAGTACCCGACGGAATTCTGACCGCTCCACTGCTGGAGGAGAAAGATAACGAATGCAATGACGAATCGGATGAAATTGCCTTTTCCAAGGAAAGCTTCGCGGATACCCATTCCGTTCCGTGCTTCGCGTTCTTCGTTGATCGCAGCTTCTATCTCTGCCATCTCGTGCCTGACATACGGCGAATCCGGCGACTCTCTGCGTAGGTATGCAAGGTTTTGCAACGCCTCCTCCAGACGGTCTTTGGTAGCCAACCACCGTGGCGATTCCTATGGATAATATGGTGTAAGTTCTGTGCTACATTCGAAATGGAGAAGTGTTGACCTTGACGGTGAGCAAACCGATACACATCAACCCAGCAGGGACGAGCTGGAACCCAAACGGAATCTGCCACACTTTCGGGCTATTAGCCATATGCAGCCCCACTCCAACTAGATATCGATGAGAGATCACAACAAACACCATGCCGGCTCGCCAAGTTACTCACGATTGATAAAGTACGAGATCATCACGCCGATCGCCACCATGATTTGAAACAACCCCGTTATCCGCCCACGCACGTCCTTTGGCGAGCACTCTGACACGTACGCAGGCGCGACGGCAGATATTCCGCCGATGCCAACGCCAGATATGACGCGTCCGCTGTAGATGTATCCAATCCCTCGGCCGTTGCCGGCCACCGTGGTAAGGATCTGTCATGGTCAGCTTCAGCGCATGCACACGACGCAACCAGGTACGGCGAAAATCGCCGCGTCTGGGTTTGGCGAGGCCAGGCGGAGGCTAGGCCAAGCTATTGAAGAAAAAATGATAATTTCCAATAGCGACTTACCGCACCCAGACAAAATACGACAGTAAACCCGACTAGGGTCCATCGACGCCCAAAGTATGCTGTTGCAGGGTGATTCCCGAATTGATTAGCACACGCGAGGGTGAGATACGATCGAACTTCGTCTACGTGCCTGAGACAGGCGCACTTCCCAGAGCACCAAAGAACGCGCCGGCCTGGAGGACAGAGACGACGTTGGATGAGACTGCTACTTTCTGGCTCTGGTTGACCGTGCCGTTCGAGTTGATGATTCCAAAGTGTTTCTCAAAATACGGTTGCGAAACGACGCCTCCGGCGATCCCACTGTCATTATCATGCAAGTCAGTGGGAATTTTTTTCCACGAATCAAGGTACGCAGCGCAAATCGGACTCACGTATCGTAACCAAAGAGTATGATCCCCCAGTACGAAACGAACGCCAACCCTGTCCACGATCAATTCTGATAAGGCACAACAGTCATCACGCTTCCGAAACCTCTGACTCACAATACACTCGAATATTCTTAAAATTGAATATAGATGATGACATGTTGACGAGACGTTCGGGGGCGGTCGTGGTCGAGCGACTAGGGGAGTGAACAGTCACTGGGAAAGAACGACCGAAGAAGCAAGAACGGTCCCTGAGTAATAACCAAATGTCTTTCATAATGTCGAATTTTCTCCCCGCTTATATGAGGGATTTAACGTGGGCAAGGGAACCCGCGGCCCGGCGGTCCGGCAAGGGGTAAGGGACATGTTCATCCCCCACTCATGGTCAGCTGTTGCATGTTCGTTCGAAAATGAGATCCAGGTAACCCCATACGCGCACCGTTGCGGATCTCCCCGCGCTCACGCGAGGTGATGAGGGAAAAAAGCAAGAAATCTACCAAAATAGCTGCTAAAACTGTTCATTTCATTGAGTGAAACTCACGCCATCATAACCCCAGACTCCCAGTGCGGCGTGGGCTCGTGAAATTTCAGGCGTAACTGGCCGCTGGCTATGAGTTTGAGAAAACCGTACCTGTGGCTGCTATGGAGATCGTAATGGAGTCTGAGCTTGATGCGTTCGGGTCTCGAGACCCCACGAAAGGGTCATGTGGCACTGGAATCCTTTTTTTTTCTCTTGCTTGTGAATCAAATAGTCTAGCAGGATTCCCATCGGCAAGGAAGGGAAGAAGACTTTGAACTCGAAGTTTGGGTTATCTAATTCCATAAAGTTCAAATCACCTTTCCGTGGGAGTTTTACTGAAGACAACACACCAGTGACGAGAGAAAGATTCGCGAAATGGAGCCAGATCATGATGGCCGGATCATCACTATGGGAGTCGGATGTGGACTTGCAGATCTCCACCGCCGACGGTACTGACTGGACGGTGCGGACTTACCAAGTCACTGGGTTCGGATCCTGCCGAGGCGTTCCTCGAGTAACGAGTTCCTATCTGTAAGTAATCATATCCTCATCCCGCCTCGCTTTTATATATAAAAATGAAACATACTCGTGTTTTCTGCAGGGTTGCCAATCTCATTGGTTTGACCAATACTCCGACGGACAATTGAAGCAAATGGAGTCCTATGGAGTCCTGCCATTGGAATGATGATCCAGAATGAATGAATGAATGAACGATTGTGTTTCATCGATCACCACAACGTTAACTGCTCCGAATCACTGACCCCTAGGCTCTTCCGCCATGAGCTGTGATTGGACTAGAAAGAATGCACGACCATGGTCCAAAAGGAGATAAAGGTAGAAAGACCCGTCTCGCCGTTTTGGTCCGTCTGGTCGAATGGCTGTCAGATATGCCGCATCTACCGGCGTGCCAGTGGCAACATTACCATTGCATGCTGTCGGACTAACCTATGAATTTAGAGATTTTTTTGGTGCCGCACTGCGCGTATCACGGCGTGTGTACGGGTGCCATGTGTGCGCGCCATAGGTTAAACCTAAATGAATCACGGGTCCATATCAAAACCGTCGCAGTAATATGCTTCGTTCATATAACTGCATAAAAGTAACGTACAAGTCAGAATCCCCGAATGCAACTACTGACAGTCAGCCTACCTGCAACAAGTCACTACAGTGCTGTGAAGGACCACCCGCCGACGAAACTGAGCGCTGAGCGCTGCCACGATCATGCCGCATTAGACATGTTACACATTGACGAGCCCCATCGTCCAATCAAAACTTGCGGTCTCGGTCGAAAAAGATATCTGATAAGGGTCGCAAGTTGCCGAATAATAATGGCCCGAATTCCTCGCTTCTTCGTCGGAGTACGTTCTTTTTTCCGTGCTTCCTGATTGGCATGGCGTGCCATGCAAGAGTACCACTAGGCTGGGTACTAGCGCCGAAATGGATGTGACTCAGAACCACCGTGGTCTTGAAATACAGCATCGTGTTGTTGTTACTACTATCATACGTATGCGGTCCATTCAGTAACGTAATGTATGTGACTCATCGCGCTTGCCAATAATTTCCGTCCGACGCCGCGTGGGCTAGGCGTGGTCGACATAAAGATAAGCGCTACGTACAGGCCTATCCGTGACACGAGCGTGGCCCAGCTATCAGACGCGGCGGTATTTAATAGGTACTTACAAGACGCGGTCCAATAGCAACAGTACTACAGCCAGTAACCATGCTATGTAGTGTTTTAGACTAATCCAACCTGGCAAAGCTAGTCAGCATCAGTTTTCATCGCCTCGACCAATCATAGTTCACCATCATTGGTCGTGCGCGTGAAAGATGGTCGGGGAAAAAATTCTCGCGATCCCGCCGCATGGTAAGCAGTGCTACGTGCTACTACAGCGCCAAGTTACGTCATCCACCAGTCTCGGTCGCTGTTGTCTTGGAAACGGCCAACCTTGTCCAACAATAAGATCATCGGCGCCGTCCATTCCACCAGAACTTTGAGCTAGTTGCTGCGCCGCGATCGCTTACTTGTCAACACGACGAATGGCGGTGTGTCCATCTCCCGTCTGGCGTCGGTGGGAACAACGAACAACGAACTTGCCTAGTACATGACGGAACCTTTTAGCTTAGGTTTGTGTCGAGGAGAACATGGGTTCGCTTCTTCTAGTCGAATGATTCGGATGGTTATGATACATACGAGGATGATGCGGTTAGAGGCGCGACAATGACGCATATCAGAGACTATGGCAGTAACAAGAGGAGTATTTACCGCGCGGAGTTGGGTTTTTGACGTGCCTGAACCGAGCCGTTCTCGTCGTTCTAGCCCATCGGTCGAGCGAGCAAGCAATCGGGATTGAAACTTTTTGGCTTTTGCGACGCTGCTTGGCGTTGCGAGGATGGGGCATTTCGCATCCAAGCGCATCGTCGGAACACGTGGGCACGAACCTTGTCTGGCTCGGAGAATGACAGGATTTGCACCCTCGAGCTCAGCTGAGGGTGCTGGTGATCGACGAACGTTCCGCAGCTTGTATAAGAACAGAGGGAAATGCCCACGATTTCCATCAAGCAGACCAATGGTACGCACCACGAGCCGAGCTGGCGCATAACATCGGCGGGTCGTGCCGATTTGCGAAAACATCGGCATTCTCGACGACGTTTTGGTCTCGATTCCCGTTCGCGAATTGTATATTGATGGTCGGGAAAAAGCCTAAAGCACAGACGGGGTAGAGACCAAGTGAGGTGTCGACGTGAGTCCGGTTATAAAGGCTGTTTGGGCGGCCGATCGTGAAACGTGTCGATCAAGCATCGAACCGAAAATGACCACGTCTCATATCCCGACGACCACCGATCGCTCCAGGGAACGTGATTGGAGGACGGCTAGCACTGTTTCAGGCAAAGCGGGCCGGCGCCGAGTAACCTAATGGTTGATGAGGAATCAAACAGGAGTAGTACATAACCGTCGGACAGGGTTTCAATTACTTACTAAAGCGGCTGAGCCATTGTGGTCCAGGAACCGGCTAATTTGCAAAATTATGGATCTGAGATCTGTGTGACTAATTTCTATTTTTGGGTGTGTGGATTCCTTATTACTTGTCTCGCTGTCGGGCTGCATCGCTTTTCCATTTCGTTCCCTGTCGACATGATCAACTATCAGCGGTACTCCATTGACCTACACCAAGATAACTGGTCAGACATTTTTAAGCCTCCACGCAACGAATCCATACACGAAAAGCAGGCTCGCATCGTACGACAGCAGGAGGCTGCCAGGATATCACGCGAAATAGATGATGCCATCGAAAAGTCCAGGAAACTCTTCGAGAAGCGCAAAAAGGCCATAAAAGTCCTCCTTCTCGGTACCATCTACACCATCTCACACTACTCATCGCTCATCGCGTTCTTCACAGGCCAGGCCGAGTCTGGCAAGTCCACGATGCTTAGAAGTATGCCATCTCCTCCACCTCCTCCTTGCACAAGCGCTTACGGCTCTTTGCAGACCTTCAGCTCACTTTCTCTCCAAACTACTTCCATCGCGAGATACCACTCTGGAAGGTTATCATACAGCTCAATCTCATCGTGTATGTCCTACCTTCTTCTCATCTTACCCTCTCGTGTCCTCACGCGACCACAGCTCCGTCAAGAAGCTGCTCACCATCATCGAAGACGAGCTCGACTTGCAGGCTCTCTCTTCCCAGTCTTCCCGTTCAAATATTCTTGTCCCTCCCGCCTTACCCACGCTCCTTAACAACCACGGCGTCTCCGGTGCTGGACCCTCGCGCCTGACGCCCTCCACTTCCCCACCGACTTCTTCTCGTGTTTCTCCCAACATGACCTCCTCGCCCAGCATGTTCGCTCATGTATCCAATGGCTCCGGTGATATTAGGCTCGACTCCAATGATCCTCCCCTGACCCAAGCCCATGCCGCCCTCCGTCTCCGTCTCCTTCCCCTCCTTAGCGTAGAGACAAACCTCGCTCGCCAGCTTCATCCTGATTTCGCAGGTCCGTCTCCGCCCCTCGCCACCTCCACTGGCTGGACGAAGTGGGCGTCTGGGACCGGCGACCACTCTGCCAACGGCTTCCTCTTTGGAAACGACGAAATATGTGTTCGCGCTGGTGGTGCTTGGAAGAGCATTCTGGAACGGGTCGCAGGAACACCCTTGGATGATGAAAACTCGCTCACTCGCCACTCTGGGTCCCAGCCCGTCAATCCCCAGTCCCCCACTGTTTTGGCAAAGCAATCTATTCGCAGCATGCGACCCCATCCCTGCGATCCAACGCCTCTTCTGGAAGCGCTAGCCCCGGACATTCACGCCCTTTGGACAGATCCTGCCGTCCAGGCACTCTTGAAGCGCCGGGGCGTGCACATGGAGTTCAGCGCCGGTTTCTTTCTAAACGATATAATGAGAATCGGCAAACCCGGCTGGAGGCCAGCCATAGGTTCGTCTCCCGACATTTGAGAGGCATGCTCTAAGATGTTCCATAGACGATATCGTACGAGCAAGACTACGGACATACGGGGTGGAGGAACATCGGTTCTCGGTCGACAGTGGTATGCGTCTGGCTCGGTGGTCTTGCTTTCTGCTCACTTTGTTGCTACACAGGCTCAGAATGGTACATCTATGACGTAGGCGGTAGTCGGGGGTCAAGGCATCAGTGGGTGCCTTACTTTGATGACGGTTAGTTGATCCCCTTTGCTTTGAACGTAATTTGACATGATGTGCCTAGTTCAAGCAATTATCTTCCTGGTCCCGCTGGTTTTTAACCAGGTTCTCGATGAGGATAGGACAGTTAACCGATTGGTGCGTCTTGTTTCACTTCCTTATTTAGTTTAGCTTATCATCCTATAGGAAGATTCGATCAACCTTTGGAAGCAGGTCTGTTCGAGCCCCCTGCTCGCACGCACCAACATCGTTCTCTTTTTAAACAAAATGGACATCCTCCAATCGACTTTGAAGTCCGGCGTCCGTGTACAGACGTTTGTACCAACCTATGGCTCACAACCGAACGATCTCGAGCATGTCGTAAGATGTACGTTGCATGAGCGCCCACTGTTACCTCCATGATATCGGTGCTGACAATCGTCTTTGTCTCAGACTTTCGCGAGAAGTTCCGGGCATATCATGTATGTTGCATGTCGTCATTCCATTCGCTGCGTCGTGTGCTAATATGGCGCCGGTCAGAGACGGCTGTCACCCAAACAGCGAACATTCTTTTGCCATGAAACGTCTGCCATCGTACGTACTACTGGGTCATTGACACGTCACAAGGTTCCGGTTTTGACTTGTTATCCTAGGACACGCAAGCCACGCAAACTGTACTTACGGGCGTACGAGAGGGCATCCTAAGGGGCCATCTCGAGAAGCTCAGCGTCATCTAAATTAAATATCATGTACGAGTCATTTGATCCACACGCATCAGTCCTTTTTCTTTCGCTCCCATATTCCAAACAAGCATGGTCACATCCCCCACATTCACATCTATCATCAACATCACATTGGTCATATCTATCCTTTCAATGGCTTGGTCCATTCTCATTCCCGCCGCTAGAGGCCGACTGAGATCCTTTTTTCGTTTCCATTCTCCTCTGCAGAGGTGTTATGCTTACATACAAGATACACGGGATTCGGCTCTATGTCCAGGTTTCTTTTTGCCTATATTCGTATGGATAGTGTAACCTTCATAATGTAGTTTAGCTTAGAGAGAACCAGTTTGGTTTGTTTGCTACATACAGGTAATTGCATGTTGCGTTTTGCTCGATACCTGAGACGCGGAGGCGGGGACGGGAATGAGGACAAGCGACGGCAAACCATGAAGATAATACATAAAATTTGACGTGCTCAGCACTGGGACATGCCAGGCTCCTCCGTCGACGTCGGGCCGCCATCAGCCTTAGGAACAACTTGAAGGATTCCTTGGCTTCAGGGGCGTACAACGCGGTTGCCAGTGGGTGGGAGTGGGAGTTTACTTACTTCAAAAGGGTAAATGGGAAGGTACGATGTGGGGCTTTCCGTCATATGTTACTACATTGTATGTGCATTCATGTGTACGTGTGTACGCCATGATGGTAAACATCTTGTCAAGCATCATCCCTGGATGACAGGGTGTGGAGTCGTCAAGTTGGTGATATTAGGTGACTCGTTAACGGTAGCACATGAACGACGGTTGGAATGTCGTGGATACTTATGATGCAATGCGTGCACGGCCGAGGGCGGGTATCAGGGTCACTTTCGGGTATGCAGGTCTCAGGCATTCAGGCACGAAGGACGTAGTAGGCAGTGTACTAACGTAAATACATGACTCGGATACGCCTCGTAGATCTCGTCGGCCGGGTCCTCGACTGGGGCGTTTGGTTCGTCAACGAGCGACGAGCGACGAGGGCGGTGAGGGGCGGAACAGACTTGGCAGAGTTATCTGCTATGTTAGTGACGGTGCTTCATAATGATCATCATATCTGGGACCCAGGTACTCACTAGTATGGACAGCTCCGACCTCCGCTTGAATCTTGAATCATGATTATGTCTGGCTTACATTGAGCTACTCCATGATATTTCCAACCGATTTCTAGGAAACCGCATCCTTACCATTGGAATGAAAGACGGAAAAAGGCAGATTAGTAAGTATCATAGGCGCGATCCGGTGCCTCAGTCAGTGTCTCCGTGATCATGATCTTGGTGCTTGTCTACCACCGAAGACCGGACATAATCTGTGATTTGTGGGAGGGATCGAATCAGCCTTGGCATTATAATATTGTGATCAGCATTAGGCTGTCGATCTTATTTCGTCATAATTAGGCCAAGGTTGGAACGTTGGAGTACACATAAATGACAGCAAGTCAGGATTGATCGATCATATCGATCATTACCGGAGTCCTCGGCCTCGGCGGGACAAATGTTCTTCCTGTCTCTCCTATGATACGGTACCGATTGGTCCCCGGCCCATCATCGCTTCAAAATCAACCAGCGTCGCAGGCGGGACGGGCGAGCGTCGGACGAGTGCTGCAGGGCAGACGAGTGACGTGGTTCGGAGGCAAGAGAGGAAGCGGTGCCTCTCGCTTGCGTCGCTTGACTTTGCGGCACTAGGCTACGGAGTCGCAGGCACGAGCGGAGCCACACGCCACAGTACGTCCCACTTCAAGTTGGTCCCACTTGGTCCCGGGGCCGAGGCGTCCACGATATATTTTGGTCAGCATCCCGACGCCCGTGAGCTTATTCTCGATTTGATATATGAATAATGTCCGATATCGATACGGTCAAGTGATCATAATGAATGTGTCAAAAGCTTGGCACGGTCACCGACGGTGAATGATTAAGTAATGAAATTTGAGGTCTCAGATTTCGACAGTGGGGGCGTTGCGGCGCTGCCACGTCAAGTCCCCGACTCTCGCACCCAAGAGAGGGTGTAACTCTTGCATTCGGAGTATGTTGAAACGAGGACAAGACACGTAGCCTGAGTGAAATTACAAGACGAGAGCAAGGAGACGGAGTTTGATTTATTTTACATGATGTAATTGTCACATGATTTTGTGCCGCTTTGCTTTGCACGTTTGCGTTCGACAAAACCATCCACGGGAGTTGGGGAGGCTTGAGGAAAGGCATGCTGGGTTTTCCGACTCAGTTCCGCAATGTGACGAAGTAGCCACAGTGATTCCAGCAGCCGACATATCACGGTGAGTGTCTAGTAGTGTGGACTCGATCGCTTGCGACAGAATGTATCACGACACCTGACAATACCGCTTGAATCAAGAGAAAACGCGCAAGACGATCCGCAGTGTGATCATGGTGCAATTCCAGAGTGGAACCTCCCCGAAGTCACTACGCATATCATTATCGTCCCACGTCTTCCGATCTCGGCCCAAGGTGAAACACGAAACCGGACGAATGGTGGAGGGAGAAGACTTCGGTGCCGATCATAGCGGATCATTGTATAGATACAGTACATATATCCACGGATCGTGAGGTCGGCGCCACCAGATCTATAACCCCGGAGTACTGTCTTCGGTTGCCCGAGCATCCACATGGTGTGCACAGAGCCAAGGAAAGTGCAAATGAGGGCGGGATGAGGAAAGAAGGTAGTATGGGATGACTGGTTGGCTGATACTATCCGCACAGTAAGTGGATTGATACCTACGCTTGCAGGACAAGGGGTGACCCACCTGATTAGAACCACAAGCCCATCAACCTGAACATCCTCGCGTCGTCGTGCATCGGCAGCGGGGTTCTCGGGAAAGGACTGGTAGACCCGTGGACGCACGCGATCACTTTGGTCGTCGAGAACTGTGTGACGCGAAAGCGGCAGATACCAAACTATGCGCTACTGTTCAACGGAGCAGCAATATGATAGTACAGAAGCAGGTCCAGGTTGGGAGTGGACATTGACCCGAACTACCCTTAGAACGTATTGCGTAGAATCCGACACGAGGCGTCGAAGATCAGCCACCAGGACCCACAGCTAATCTTTTGCAGTGGATATGTCGGGTCAGACAGAGCCATTCCTTTTTCGGTGGGCGCAGGAGAGGCTATCAGGTACTCGCAGGATTTCCATTTACTGACTCGCGAAATAGGCCTCTAACAGCCGCTCAGGTCTGGGTCGACGAGCGCATCGTTTGCGACGACTGTGACCTGGTCTTGAAGACAGGTCATCGTTGGAGTAGGGGGACTGCAAGTGGGAGCCTGGGGTAGGGACGAGAGGAGTAGCGGCGACGCATGCACGGAGAGTTGTCTGCAACTTGAACAAGGCAGACGCTCATTGGTCTTCCGCAACATGCCTTCTCCGTTGTTGACATATTAGCGTCTCCGATCTCGCTTCCGCTGCTACAAACAGAAACAGGAACCTCTCCGTGTCCGACTCGACATAGCAATTGCAGAAGATTAGGCGCGGATCCTGGTGGCTCGTGTTCGAAACCTTGTCACGCGGAATATTCGCTTCGTCTGGGCTGAGGCCCTTGTGACCCGAGCTAAGCTGTCCCTCGTGGATCTGTTTCTGTGCATTTTATTCGCCTCGTTGTATAGCAGTGTGTAAGTCGGCACCGACCGCTTGCGCTTCACTTGCACGCAGCTCTCGGGGACTGAGATAATTGCGTTGATCCACGTGTGCAGCATGTCATCGCCAGTTTTCCAGCGGCTTGACTATGAACTGTGTCTCGTTGCAGCCGGCAATGACGATTCCAGGTGTTTTGCCTAGCGTGTCGAACATCCCGCCACCGATGTACGACGAGGTGAGGTTGACACCTAGTTTGTGATTCTAATCATCCAGTGAGCCGGCACACTCTCTCGTTGCACTGCAAATGCGTCCACTCACTGCACAGAGAGTTTACTAACCAATCAACCCACAACTTGCTTCCTCGTCCCATATTCGTTTGTAGGAAAATTCGAACACCCAACCCTCGCAGTTATCTGCCTTGCCAATGTCGTGATCGTCGCGCGTGGCTCTGTTTACTTCGACATACAAGAATCGGACGTTGCCCGCGGAGGCACTGGACAGGAGAGTCGTGAACTTATCCTCGAAGAGAGTGGCAGTGGGAGGTTGTTGCACACGATCGCACCGGAGTCTCGTGCTCGGTTGAACATTTTCTAAACGCGAAGAATGTCGTCACCTGTTCCGGAAGCGGAAAACGACTCGGAGCTTGTTCATGCGAGCGGTGGCCTCACATGATACACGTAGTAACCATCATATCAGAGATTTGACCCCATTGTTTCGCCTTCTGAGAAGATAATCACGCTGCGGAATGTGGCATTGGCTATTTTGTCCATCTTCGGGTTTCCACTGCTATCGACGGACCACTGGTAATACAGGCTGACGAGTGAACCGTTGGATACGCAATTGGGGATAACGAGAGTGACCATCTCGTTTTGGGCGAACCGAGCGAGTTGAGCTTGCCAGTATACACGGACGTGGAGGAAACTCGCGCCGCATCCCAGTGTAGGGCGAGTGTCATGGGCCCAGAATGACTACACAAGCTTTCTTTCACGTAACCTTGACTGTCGGCAATCGTTCAGAGCGAAACCAGGGGAGAAAGATGATGGTGATAAGTTTTCGTTCTTGGCATAAGTCTAGCTGGTTGTTGGAACAGAGGCGGAGGCTGTCGAGTGAAGTATGTAGAAAATGTGCGCTGTGTGCTGCGCAACATCGTCGACGTTGACGCAAGTGCCGGTGGATCGCTGTACGGGTGACTCGGACTTGCTTGCCGCAAGTTACCGACTCCGCAGTTCATCCGGTAATTACCGCACCGGGCTTTTGTCCCCGTCTTCAACCATCCCTCCTACTCATTGAGCACACCTTCGACGACGTCCAGGTTGTTAGAACGCCAAAATACTGGTATACTGGCGAGAAAACAAATCTACGGTGCGTGATCAGTCGACGACACGGTAGTTACGGTTACTAGGATGATATCGATGACAACCAAACGGAAGACGTTTCTTCCTACGCGACAGCCACCGTCACCCGTACTTCAAGTTGCTTCATGTCAGCTCCAAAACGAAGGCTAGCATACGGACCTCGTGCTAGTGAACGTTGATCAAGTCAATCATGTTTACCATTCGCAGTGATGAGTTACCCATGGTTGGGTCGGTATGTCGGTGATAGAAGGCGAGTTTGCTGCCCCGGTATCTTGCTACGCACTGCATGCGAGATCCTTTTCACGGGCATGTGATGTGTTCTATGCATTGTGCAGGCAGCAGCGCTATCAGTTACGAGGGTTACACAATCATATCTCATCAATATATTCTCGCGTTTCCACGTCACGGAACTTCGACGGTATTCACGTCAAATCTCACGTTTCAGGCCCCACGGAAGGAGACAGATTGGACGCTTTTCGTTCCTTCTGGTGGAATGATCTCACTTGGCACACACCCCATTGCCTTGTGATCAGCCAGTCAGGTTTTATCTCAATCGTGCAAACGTTTTACGTTGCATAATCAGCGGTGTCAGTTACGGTATCACTTGCCCATATAAATGCACGAGCATGATGTCTGTCTGACTCTTCAGCTCGCCAATTCAAGAAAGTTCTACTCGCAGGATGTTTTCATTCCTTGCTCTCCTTCCATTCCTTACTCTGACCACGGCTACGCCGCAGGCGAGGTCTAGCAACTGTGTAGGCACGATCACGTCATTAAGTGACGTAAGTGCCGCAGTCCAGTGTACCACTATCAACATCCAGAGCTTCACCGTGCCAAATGGGAAGACGTTCGCCCTCTCCTTGATAGATGGCACGACCGTGAACGTTTGTGAGTTGTTCTTTATGTTCTCTCGCTCTTTGGTTCTTTTGATTGACGATTTGCACAGTGGGAGACATTCAGTTTGGGAGCACGTCCTGGAGGGGACCTTTGTTCTCTATCAAGTGCGTCCAGATCAAATTTTTCGAATGTATTTTTTGACCTTGGAATACTGAAAACAGGGGGAATGATATTACATGTGAGCATTTTATGAGTGCTTTTTTTTGCCTCTGCCTTAATGGTGTCTTCCAGTCAATGGAAACAACAAGAAGTGGGATGGCGGTGGATCTTCTCTCTGGGTGAGTGAGATCACGTTCTACTATTTCAAAGTCAAATCGATCGCAGGACGGTCTCGGAGGCAACGGTGGTGTTGCCAAGCCCAATCCCATGATGAAGTGCGCGCACGCAATTGACTGACATGGTGTCATCCCTAACTTTATTCCATAGAGTCGATATGTCTGGAACAATGTCTGTAAGTGCTACCACCCGCATGGCATGGCACCAAGACTGACCTCCTTGTAGTGCTTGCAAATCATCAATTCGCCGCAGGCAGCCTTCGGTGTAGACCCCACTGGACCGCTGACCATCAGCAATGTTACTGTCGACGACAGTGAGATCCTTGTTTTTTTTAAAAAAATGATTGCACCTTTTTAAACGTTTGAATGTCCAGGTGAAGGAAATGCCCCCAATTCCAAGAGCGGGGGGAAACCTGCTGGTAATGGAGAATTATTAAATACGCAGAAGCACTAGAAGCATTGATACAATTCCCAGCACACAATACTGACGCTTTTGACATCCACGGGGATAACGTTGTCATCAAAGGCTGGTATGAAACACTTTTTTTTTTCTTTTTTCTTTTGCATTTATGCCACATTCACACGATGGCGCATAGCACGGTGTTCAAC
>JBBPPC010000343.1:0-21692 GCA_038091775.1 Leccinum olivaceopallidum | reverse complement strand
CAAAGGAGGAGCCGAGACGTACCACTGCTGCTTTATCGCTGTGCCGGTCTCGACTTTCCGCGACCCTATGCCTTTATGCGTAGACACATCTCCCTCGGATTACGCTCACCCCCTCCTCCACCGCTCAGATGTTGCGTACGCTCGTCCTCGTCCTTGTCCATATCCCGTTCATGTTCCTGTTCGTCTTCCTACTCCTGTTCTCGCTCACGGCTACTCGTCTCCCAGACGGAGACAGCGTGCGAGCGTGGAAGTGTTGGCAATCAGGTTGCATAGGGCGGTAAAGTGTTCTGGGTTCGAGATCACTCGTCAGCGGTGAGTAACCATCCAACATAAGTCAGACTTACCGGGTCCTTTATCTACTCACTGATGATCCGCAAGTTGCCTCTGTATGCAAGAACGGACTCTTTCACACATGTCAACTTGGCGCGCATTCTCCTGTTTAAAGAAGGACTGATGAAATTTTTCTTGTCGTGAAACTCGGACATGTCTGAAAGCTGAACGAAGGGACGATTAGAATTAGTAAGCAGTCCGGACCTTCTTTAGTATCGCTTGGAATGTGTTTGGCAGAACCTTGATGCGTATGTTCTCTCTCTCTCAGTGATCTGCGAGAGAAGAATCATACGACATGTTACATTGTATACCGCATGTATACCTCGAAGTTTGAGCCGTTACGAATGGATCAATGTAGGACAGCACTATGGCACCGTCCGCAATAGCCTTGTTACTGAAGAGGAGGTCAGCAGGATCCAGTCATATTTCTACGACAACCTACACATGACCCGATGGGTCTGCACAACTGCACTTCGGAAAACGCCGGATACTTCTGAAGTCGGACAAATGACCGCTGGCAGCAAAACCGCCAACCAGGAATGCATGTTGCAAAGTATCATCAGCACGCGCAGATAAGTACGATGTTGAAAGTCGAACTCACTCACCTTAACTTGGACCCCAGACTGCGTTTTCTTTGCTGCTTGCTGCTGCAATTCTTGAAGGCATCGGCGATCGCCTCCATAGCTGGCTCAAATCCAGCTATGTCTTCTGTGTACGAGAATTCGAGGGTCAGTACTAGTATGCACTCGATGCAAATGGTCCTCACCCAGAAAACTTGATTTGGCTAGAGTGAATGTCGTGCTGGGGGTCTCTGTTTCGAACGGTCCCAAACTTGATGTATTGCGGATCGCTCGCATCGCGAAAACCTCAGGTTTGTGGTCTTGTCGAAAATATCATTCTTCTGCTTGATGATGTCAGGTGCCCTGTATCGTGAGTCAGAAAGCTTGTCTGGGAAAGGACGTCATGCGATGAACTTGTCTAGAGATAATAACCAGTGCATACCGCTGATGTTCCTTGAAGACGACCTGTAGAAAGAACATGTCAGGGAGGAGGAGAAGGATATACCTGCTCGAATTGGGTACAATGAGCGAGTAGGATGTGCGCTTGTTATTGTAACGAAATGTGTCATCCCCAAATACAAAGCTAACGATGCATGACTACTGCACGTCGACCGTACCAATGCTCACCATCGACCAACTCAACAACATCTGCACCCAAATATGAACCCGGATAAAACTGCCCGTCGCCACACGTTCGGACTGCCCGCGCTTCTGCGAGGCTAGGCAGTAGTGCGCCAAAAGGTTTCCGAAGCTGACGAGGATCCGCAGCGCACGCGTCTGCATCAAACAGAGGATCGTTACCAGAGAAGTCTCATTGAGCAGGAGACTAATCCACGGATGAACGAGAACGAGACATTGCATCCCGGGCGAGTTGTCTTTGGCCTTGATTCGTACCTCGCCGAGAATTGGCGCCTTGGCACGATAAATGTGAAGGCTCGAGTCGGATTCGGGTGCTGTGAGACGGGCTAAATCAGTGAGGCGGAAGACGAGTCCAGGGAGTTGAAGTCGACCAGAAACAAATTGGAGAGTGATCAGGAAAGGATGATTACAAGTCCGTGACATCAGATTCATCTAGGCGACCTCTATGGCTTGGGGAACATACAGAGGCAGAATTTGGTCATATATAATGGGATGAGATCGGAGCTGAGGTAGCTTCGTAGTGTTACCTGAGTCTCCAGTCCAAGAGAAAAAGGTGACATCATCATCCTACTGCGTCAGGATGTGCTTGAGGGAAGGACGGACTGCTCGCTTGACCTCGCCATAGACAACAGTATCGTTGATGTTCGTAGGATCGAGCGAGAGTATGCTCGAATAGTATCCGATGGCCGGGCCATGGTCCTTAGCCGTGTCAGCGCACTTCTTGAGCATCTTGACACAACATCGGTAGAAATCTGGAGATATTCTCATATCGCTCTTTATGTCACCAGCAAAATTACTCACCAGGTTCCTATTGCGGCCAATCATCGAGGGTGCGAGTCTCCTCTAACAAACCACACCACACCTTGTCTGCGCCTCCCAATGCTTGCATTCTCATGTTCAACACGACTGATGGCGAACCGACCGAGGGAGATCCATATCTAAACACCGAGAACACGCTTTTCTGTGTCACGCTAGACCCCACAAAGTCAGTCAGTCGGATCAAATAAGAGTAAAGATAACATAGAGGGAGTAGATCCCCGAAAAGAACACACAAAAGTCGCACAAAAGTCGGGCTTACGAGAAAGGTGTCACCGACGATCAAATTCGGAACACCACTCACGGTGTTATCATTGATAACGCGCCAACGCACGTTGGGACCGATCTGCGTGAGCTGGAAGTCGCCTGGGCTCACGGGCCAGCTTGGTCTGCCGAATGACATCGCAACATTAACTAAACGATCGACGAAAAATAAACATATCATTACCTTGCTCCAATGCTGGAGGGGGTACAATAAAGGCAGAAATTTTGCCAAACGCCGGTGCCTGGCTGCCAACTACGAATCTGTGCATACATGCTCTGAATCACGTTTCCGGAGCCACCAACGATTGTTGTTGCCATTTTGATTGCGGCGTAGGATGTATATCCGGAGGGGAGCGTCACGCTGGACCCTTGGACAGTCAATTCTGTGTAGTCGGGTCGAGCAACGAGTCGTCACGAAATGATGACAGATACTCACGGGTGAGAGCGAGAGTCCAAAAGGAGGCTTCCGTAACAAGTCTGTGGCAGTCGATTTTGCCAATGCATAGGCTCGAGAATGAGGAATCCTGTACGATTGAGAGTCAGCGAGTTGTACTGAGTGCGAGCAAATCCCAGTACTCATGGTGAAGCTTCCTCCCGGCTCCAACGGTCGAGAGCATTCGTACCATTGCTGAGGCTAATGATTACATTGTAGATCGATTCTTTCACGTAGATCGCACGAAGCACGTACCGCGTCAGTTGAAGGCCCTTCTTCCGAATCCGTCGCTTCCACCTTCTCTTTTCCATTCGGGAGTCCCGTCAGCGCCGGGGTGTGGGGCTGGGAACACGGAAACGGTAACTGACTCGAGACGAGATCAAACAACAGTTTTTCCCTGAGAGTTTGAGTTTTCCTCGATCTCTGGTTGATTATCGATTATCGAGACATGAGAACAACGACATGAATAAGGGCGTGAACGACTGACGACGAACTCAGGAATGACATAGAACGCTTTTGGGTGGAGTGCCGATAGCAAGGAGCCTAAGTAACGTAACTGATAGGAAGACGTCAGAAAGGATAATCAACCAGGTCCATTCTCCTACCTGCATCGGAATTCTGGTTAATCATCCTGTAGAACGACTGTCTGAGCACTCAACGCATCAACGGGCGAGCATTGAAACATACAGATCCGTGCCTTGGTTCTTTCTCGATAACGGAGAGCCACCATGCTTGAGTCCCAGCAGTTCCTTTTTGGCCCAAGCTTCCCATTCTTAGACACTGCGACGAGTCGGGTGTCTTCAATCAGGGGAAGCGAAGGCGATCCGGAGGGAGCAAAACAGACCTAAAAGAAAAGAGCTTGAAAGTCGAGGAAACATTGGGCGCCTCGTTCAACAATGAATGGATTGGGGAAGATCGCAGACAGAGATATGGGGTTGACGCGTTGACGGATATACTTTGAGGGGTTCTGGAATCCATCATGGAAGATTGTATTACGGGAGACTTGACTGCGGAAGAAATGTAATCAGAATTCAAGAAGCCCCACTGAGACGAACGAACTTCTTTTGTTCCAAGTCGACTTGATCGGAATGGCCCGAATGGGCATTATTACACAATGGTTGAATTCGGAAGTGTGAATGATTTTTTTCGGACGAATCCGAAGTTCGATCACTAGCACTGATCCAGCGAACGGCGTGCAAAAGAATCATGCATACTATGCGGTCCAGATCAGAATGGTCAAACCTTTGTGACTAACCTCGATAATGATTAATATTATACAAAACGGTGCTGAATCGACTCGAATCGACCCAAAAAGAGAAAGCTACGGAACTCGGTTTAAGTTAAGTTGCATGATGTGACAGCGGATTTGGAAGGGAACTCTGGGTAGTGCGAGGAAGTGTTTGAACACGACTCCATGGACCAAGGTAGGTACAGTAGTTGGATTAGGATAATCGAACAAGGACAACCAAGGCACAGGCGTGGGTGACGGCGCAGGCTCCGGTGGTGATGGGGCGCCGACGGTTCGACAGGCGAACTTCGGGGAGAGATGTAACTGTGATATCTTGCTTGCCCGAGGTGTCTTTTACGCGTCCTCGTTATATCGCCCTCAACACCTAGATTCTAGTAGGTCTTCGGTGCGGTCACGTATAGCAATGTTCCTGGCGAACCGCTCCCAGTCGAGGTCGGAGGGGGAGCGACTCGCAGACGGTGGGACTCACGCAACAACTGATGCGGCGCTGGGAGGAAGTAAAATTCATTCTCAAACAACGTCGCTACTACTAGTAGGCTATCATTCCCATACATACTGACAAACGGAATATTTTTAAAAGTCTTGATCGTGAGAGACATCAATCAGATTCTTGTCAAGTCAAGCGTAGCAAGCTGCATCAGTTTCTCACGCGCATCCGCCGCGACGTCATCCGACACGTCTGCGAGACCGACGGTAACCCTGCGAAAGAACTGCGAAATGTGGGACGTATTCAGGATCGTCCGAGTCTTCCACTGAGTGTCCGCCCGTCTGTTCGATTTCTTGGCAACGAACTCGAGAGAAGTGAGGAACTGTTGAAGTCATTTAGTATCATTCTGAAAGCAGGGAGCACAACTTACCACGCTGCAACCGAAAGCGACGAGGCCCATATCCAAGCGACGAAATGGTTCTAAATACGACAGGCCATTGGGGCCCGTGATTTCGTTGAACACGCCGAAGAAATCCTCCGTGTCGTGAGACAGGAACGCCCAGCGGAGGAATATGTCGGGATACGGGCTATTGAAATATAAGGGCTGTGTGACAGTGAGTCGACCCAGTGCAAGTGGCAGTGGATAGAAACTTACCCGTTCCTGGGCGAATGTCCCCCCCGAAACTTTTTCGTACGTGTGGAACAGTGAAAATCCTTCGTTCATACCTCTCCATCGCACCGCCTCGCGGGACCAACTTAGTCCTTGGCCAGACACCTCGACTTGTAGTCGTGTGATGACGATGTATTTGCTGGCAACCGCCAGCCTGCTGACTACGTGGCACGACATGCCGGAAGCCAGCTAGATAACGGGATCAGCAAATTATTATATGCGACTGCAGGGACACGACGTACAAATCTGGTTAGTCTGTCTGTAAATTGTTCGTTGTCGAGCCGCGTGACAGCCAGGACGAACTCATTAGTGTTACCATCAAGTTCGAGTTGAATAGGGACTGATAGCGGATTAGATAGATAATACGGACTCGTTGTAATACCTGCTTACCTTCTTCAAATACGACGCCTTTCTGTACGTACTCGCAGTACAAACGGGTTAGTTCGCCTTGCCAGAACTCGCTTGAGCGAGGTCGAAGCCGCTCCACGGCTAGGTGTTTCCAAGCAATGGCCGACAGGTGTCCGGACAGCTGTGTCCAGTTGTGACACCCCGCCATTTCGAGAACACGGAGGAATGGTACTGTAAAGAACGTAGTTAGTTAGATTATTGACATAGAAATGAAACGGAGACGTACTCTGTCGTGCGTGGATGAACGCGATCGCGTGATCCAACGAGCGTTGCAGTTCCGCAACTTCGTTTTGAGGTCCGTTTGGGAACGTTGGTCCATTGTTTTGAGGTCCGTTTGGGGACGTTGGTCCATTGTTGTTAGGTGTGTTCCCGCCGAAGCCAGGGAGCGCCGAATTGCCAGTGGTTGGCGAGGTCTTAGGAGAAGAAATGAAGCCGAGGTGGTGGGCTAGTACATACGCAAATTCATCCCCATCAGCGCCGTGATGCGAGGTAGCCTGAGGGTAATCGAGCGGGACCGAAGGGGGTTGGGTAGGATCGAAAGGTGGTGCTATGTACAGGCCACTGGTATCGAATGCCGGGTTGTTTTGCCGCTGGAGCGCCACGGTGCTTGGGCTGGTTCCATGTAGATTATCCACGAGAGAGGCGAATATGATGTTCTGCCCGTTGTGGGGGAAGTCATTGTTGAATGATGAGGGGGAATGCCAACCGGCCATGGTTGGAAGGGGGAAAGTGGCGCACTCAGCGACCTGACAGCGGAGCGTTAATGAATCCGCGGTCAAGAGGTGGGCAAGCGTACGCCAGACGGTTTAAGAAGGATGTGGATGGTTCCGAACTCTTCAATATTCTTCCCAACCGGGAGGCGGCCTTCGCATAACTACCGTGTGATGTAATCTAGCTCGAGGGTTCAGGAAGATTATTGAGGGCCTCAAGCATTGCCCTCGATATTCTTCCTGAACCGTCTGGCCGACACTGAACGGCGATTTGAATGCGCAAGCGAAGTGACAGTTAGCCGAGGATCGAGGGCCTATTCCCTTTTCGTGCAAAACGAGCTCAAAAGTTGCCTGGTTATAAATCGGGTTATGGTTTGTGACGTTACCGTTTGACGTGTTTTTCATGGGTTAACCGGTTACTCGTTGTTCTAGATCAGCGGACGTCTGGTTCCCATGAGGCGGTACTATATATGGGGTTAATCTACAGGGGGATTACCCCAAATTTTCTGGCCACGACCTTTGAGATTCTTTGATGAGATGTACCCGTGGATAAAGCGAGAGTTGAACGCTGTATTTCATATATTTTACAGTTTACCCAATCTGTCTGGTCGAGACCATAGAGATGCTTTGATGAAACGTCTCTGTTCGGATCAAGCTGTGTTTTGTATGGATAAGTAAGCCGAACTCGCTGAAGTTCCCGTCACCTTGTCCCACCTGCCTCCACTTCCTCAGATGTTTACCGAGCCCATTCAAACAGTTCCCATTTCCCCGGTATCAAACTGCCGCTCCAAGCAACTGTGCCCTGTCCCCCACAAGGTTCAAGTTCAGTTACCTAAAGATATTCTAGAAACATCGACATCATGTCCTCCAAGCCATCCTCCCCGCAACCATATATCCCAATCGGTATGCTCCGTTGAGTTGCCCTCGACTCTTCTAGTCCTGATGTCAGTCTGCAACCTTTAATTCCGAAGCCGACTCCATCGGACGGACCTCTCTCATACCAGGAGATGACCCAGCGCTGGTGCCAGACACTGGCAAAGAGGGAAGCCGCAAGACAAACGTTTGAAGAAGTACAGGAGGAATTCGATGACTATGCGAGCGACATCATTGAAGTCATCGGCCAATCAACTTATTCGCACTTCCTGGCTTTGTATCTCTCCGCTCTGACTCCCCATACTCGCCAATGGTAGGTTGAATCAATTTATTGTGATGGATTTGGCAACGAGCTACTCAGCATCAATACCAGGTCATGATCGAGTCGATTCACAAGTCGCATAAGCGCCGGCCTGTGCTCAGATTGAGTATCAAATATTGCTTCTGATCTTTTTGTTATGAAATTTGTACGAGTCAAAGCAACCTTTTTTTTTTTTTTTTTTTTCTCCTTCCACGTATGCGTATCTGTTATTGAAACCAACTACGACGTAGCGATGTTGTCAATGTATCATGTACAGTACTACTTTCAAAACAAATTTGTGTAGCGGCGTTATGTAAATCCTTGATATGACTACCCGTTTGCCCCGTGCCGCATTGCAAAATCGTGTCTTTTACGGCGCAAGTATTGCTACCATTTACATACACTTAGGCACTGCAAAAAGCAGTTCGACTAATTTACGGCGTCTGAGACGCTGAGGCCCTTCCGTTTACCTTTCATGGTGAAACCTATACCACTGAGGATGAACGCCTCGCTGCCGTCCAGGAGGGAGAGTAATTTCGGGAGAGCTGTGCGCACACAACCCGCTCCGTAGCACACGCCCTTCAACTTGTCGTGATAGGCACAAGATCCAAGCAGACTGTTGCTTGTGTCAAATGCCATCCTGTGGTTGTGATGGTTGTGACAGATTGCTCAGAGCTGACGCCGGTAGTGAGGATCGCGAGTGAAGCTTGAGTCGGCGGTTGAACATTTGATCTCTGAGTGAACGTTCGCTGGAGCTCCAGTAATCTTATGTGTTATACAACCTGGGTCTGGATGTCCCGGATCCCTGCATGGCGCCGAGAATCAACATGTGCGTCGTCCAACGATCCCCACCACTCATCCATTAAGAATTAATAGTGCGCGCTTTTGGAACCGAGTAAACGGAGAAGGAGAACTTTTATTAGTCGCGGCAGAAGATAACAAGTGTGCTATCGGAGGACCCGCAATCCCCTCCTAGGATCATCGCCGAGGTGGTTGGCCATGCAAACCGGTTTGTCAACACATACTGACCGCATACTATTTACTGATGAGCGCTTCTGCAGGGTAGAAGCGGTGGAAAGTTTGACATCGTTCCCGACGACCCCATCCAAAACGAGGGTTCACGAGAGTTGACGACGATCATCTCTACTATTTCGTCCAACGGAAAAATATACATATTCGTGTATGACTGGGCGACACTACCTACCGAGACGACGGATAGGTAGCAGCTACACCCTGTGGCGGAATACGACACCAAGGGCACCCGACATAGCGTTCGGACTCCGCCCTGGAAGAGTAGAGGACAAGGAAACATAGTCGAACCCTTGTTCATGATTTAACTTTTGCTTGGTAAATTCTCTCGCTTTCGCTGTTCCTGCGACACTCACGGTCGTCTAAATTGGCAAGCCTTTGCCCCCCTCGAAAGGTCCAAAGACACAGGCGAGTTTGTACCGCTTTGGACACAAGAAGTCAGTTGCTGCTCTGGCGCTATTTAGTCTGATGAGCCATCGACGTTCGTCTCCTTGCGATCGGATCGCGCCAAGGCTCGGGCCGTGCGTCGGGTGGACATTATGAACGAAGAAGATTCGCAGAAATGTGCGCAGACCAGATGCTCATCAGCGAGCACGATCAGATGGACATTCTAGGAGGAACACAGGCTGAGAGAACTCGTGAGGCTGGGGACGACGAGAGTCAGAAAGACTGCGTCTCTTACTTTTCTTTATTTTATTTTATTTGGTAACGTGTCTCATCATATCCACTGCACTGGTAACGTTGCCGTTGCTTTCCCCTATTCCACCTCGCGCTCGAATAAGCCATCTCGTCTGCACCCAAAGACTCACTGGGTGGTCGCATCCTCAAGAAGATGGGCTGGAAACCGGGTCAGGGCATAGGACCGAGAGTCTCTCGAGCAACTTCAAAGTAGCAAGCAGTCGTCGGATGCTGACATCCGGGATCTCAAAGCTCGTTTGCAGCAGATACAGGCAGAACATTCTCATGACCTAGCTGCGCGCAATTCCGCCAGTAAAGAAGTAGGTGTTTTGTTGTTGGATTCCGCTTCGTTTTTGACATTCGTGTCGCAGCTCAACAGTGCCAATGAGGTAATGGCCGGCCAGGCCGAAACCATCAGAGCACTTGAAGGGCAGATTGAAGCGTTGCAGGCGGATATTGCTGCAGCCCAGGAGAATTTTGAGTCACTTCGAGCTTCAAGTGATCAGTCCTCGGCTGCGGCGGTGGCGGCTGCGCAGATGGAGCGCGAGGCCTTCATCCGGGCCAAATCCGACATCGAAACGGTCACTTCAGAAGTGAATAGTCTTAGGGCTGCACATAATAAGATACGGCGGCGAAATCCAGCGAAGCTCAACAGCGCGCAGCTGAGGTAGTCACCCTGACTGCTCAAATCGGCGAATTGAAAGCAGAACGAGAAGATAACGCTGCCAAGATCTCCGAGTTGGAAGTTGAAATTCTGGAGCTGAAGGAGAACCAAGAGGACGCCGAGGATAGGCACAAGGGAGCCCTTGATCGTCTCGAAAGGCTCGAAGCTGAGCTCAAGGCGGCCGTTTCTGCCACGGAGCAAGCCCTACGCGATGCCGAGGCTCGGGATGCGGAAAACAAGCAGATGGCCGCCGATGCTACTTCCCGCCATGCCGACGAGCTGCAGCTTGTCAACTCTGAACTCACCAAAGCTGTTTCCGACGTTGAGTCGTTGAGGGCGGAACTTGCTGCAGCTCATGCTTCCCATGAGGAGACGAAGACAGCGGCCGATGCTTCCGCCGAAGCCCACGAATAGGATATGGACGAAGCCGAGCAGTCATACCTCTCGAAGCACATTGAATTTTCGGAAGAGATCAAACGGCTTACTGCTGAGCTCGAGGTAAGAACAACCTTTGCGTATGCTATCAAACCCTTGACCCCATTTTCCCTGACAGGGCGAGGAGGCGAAATACCATGCTAAAGTTGATGCCTTGGAGGCCGAACATGAGCAATTGCTCGCCGAGGCATTATAGCGAGCCAAGGCAAGTGGAAAATGTTTGGGAAAGGGATCATACGGGCTGATACGTGCTACAGAACGAGGCAGGAGAAGCGCACGGACAGGACCTCCTGACTCTACGTGGCGAGTCACAGGCATCCATTGAGCAACTTCGTGCTGCTCACCAGTCTACCCTCGACGAACTCCGGGCGGAACACGAGGCGGTCCTCGAATCTCAAGTCAGTGACATTGAAAAGCAACTTCATAGTCAATCTTTCGAAGCTCAAGGCTTACTACCTATCAACTCGCAATGAACTATTTCTGTTCTCTAGGATGCTTGAATTGAACTCTGGCTTTGGGGGACTCCGAGTCCGATCGCGAGTCGCCGGCGGAGGGGGCTGTGACTCGGTGTCGTGGAAAGAATTAATTAAAATTTTCACCTCAGCTGAGGAGCGTACAAAACAACAATGATTCAAATTGTTCTGAACCCGTCACGGTGTACCACAGCGCACTGGTATCAGACGCGAGGATGAAAGTTTTGGTCAGCCCACGTATACATCATCCATGACACGCCACTCATCTAAGTTATCCCAACGGTTCACGATATATGGGGGGATTTTCACGGGCTCGGGTATGCACGGGAGCTGGGACTTAATGTGAGCTTGGGTGTTCATGGACCGGGCGAGGCGCAGAGCGATCAGGGATCATGACTCGCAGGCATGTTTTCACTGTCTGCTGTTGGCTTTCGTTGCTGCTCACACGATCGACTTTCGTAAGGTGGCTTCGGACTGGGCGCGCTGAACGACGCGGATAAGGTCAATTTGGATGTTTATGATCACGCCGCTGGTCAGGAAGACCTCGACATGCTTTCGGTGCTAACGCCGAACGCGCAGTCGTTGGAGGTCGTGGGGCTAAATCTACTGATATGAGTAGCATGCCCACAGGCCACAGCATTGGTAGGCTCCACTGTTGGCTATGTGGTATGTGCAATACGCCCACGCATTTCAATCTCAAGGGAGTCGATCAGGCTTGTTTCGCGATGGCAAGCCTTCCCCGCTTGTTTACTACTCGCGGAAAAACCAATAGCAGAGAACTTCTGGCAAGTCGTTTGTTGGTTCAAAGTCTACTTCGCTACAAGTCGGTCATTACAGGTTCCCTCTTCCTGAAGTACCAAAGGACTGGAAACACAATCTCAAGGCTCTCTGGGAAAGAGCAAGATAGGCACTGAGCGAGAAGGAGAACATGCCCCGTTTTCCTGTGCTAGGACAACCTCAGACTCACGCACAATGGAAACGGGAATATCTCAGACCAAGTTAGTGTTCTCGAACCATGCAATGTCCATTGGAAGACTCAACCATTGCCAATCCCCTTAGCGAGGCACTGCACTTGGAGGCCTCTTCCAACTGCACCGCGCTCCGTCTTTGGATACGTGGCAAAGAAAGACCAAGAGCAGATCAAAAACATTGCAACAAGTCACCACCAGAACTGGCTGCCAAGCAAGGACATTACATCCCACACACTGAACCGCACGTGGCGCAGGCAGTGTTGCAAGGGTTCTAACCGCTCACTTCCAACCCAATAATCAATTATGATACACTACCTATCTCCGTGCACACGCCGAGCCTGGATCAGGTGTCTCGATACCAGCCCGGCCCTACAGAGCCTAAGACTACGAATTTATCTCTTTTTTGCGACGGTTCGTCGTGATGCACCGGGTAGTTGATAATTCCATCCACTGTATCGTTATTGAAAGACAAGACGCCTCGTCATTGTTCCTGAGAGGGCCTGAGTCGACATGACAAGTGCGCCAGGCTCGATCCTCGCTGGGCCACACGATCGTCCATCCCTCTGGATAGATTTGGGTGACCTGGCAACTGAATATCAGCACAGCGGAGAAGCCTGGCTCCGTCACCAGTACCGGATTAAACAACGCCTCGATCAGCTTCTCGGTCCCCCGCGGGTCATTGATTGTCGGTAGTTTGGGCACGTCTAGCGGTCGTCGATGGAGTTTTCTCGTCTTTGTCGTCGTGTATTCACTACCATTAGCACTACCACCACCGTGGGGGGGATTCCGCAGTTCGTGTGACCCACCGGACCCCAAGACGATAGAAGAGACGTCAGAGCCTGACCATCTACCGTACCGGTGCCGACGCGCTCCTCGCCATGGGATGACTCGGACGATTCGGACGAGTCGTGCGTATAGAGATCCAACGCACGCGAATAAATATCCAACGACTCGAAGAAGCCAGCGACACCGGACAGGATCTCGCCCTTGAGTAGCGGTGGGTCGACATACGTTGTTTCGCCGGCCGTATGTTGCACGTGGATCTTGAGCTCATCACTGTAGCCGAAGTCTAAGGCAAGAGGCGTGCGTTCGGCGATTCCCGAACACTGACTCCCGTTACGTCCCTACGCGAGGACATCCCTGAATTGGCCAGTTTGGGGGAAAGTTTGGCACGCGTGATCAGCCGGCGGCGGCAACTACCATTCTTGGACAGCGCACGCCTTGCCCCGCCGTTTTCCCGCCGTGCTCAATGGCTCAGTGGTGTCGTTGAGCAGCCTTTGACTGGTGGGGCTGTCTGTTCAACTGTCACCTTCATATCCTTGTCCTTCGCTACATGAAATTCGGAAGGCAAATCCTCGTCCGGTTACACCACCTGCACCTGCACCTTCGTCTTCATCTGAGTCACTTCCCCGCTCTCTGTCTCTACCTTTTGTATGGTCGCCAACACCTCCACATCAGAGTTCACTGGCAGCGGATATTTTTCCTCTGGTCCCAGAGTCAGAAGTTGGACACCCAGACCATCCAGGACCATCCACGGCATCCGCTACACTTCCTTGAGCACGTATAACACATCAACTCGATCCTTTGTGGTTAACCGGCTTCAAGTCTGAGACTCGTGTTGTGTGCACCAAGTATATTCCTGCGATTGCAGTGCGTGTCGTGTACCCGGCATATCTGGAGCTCGTCCCCTCTCTGGCATGATCTTTTTCTGCTCTCTTCATTGACATCCTTTGTAGTCCCCCCCTCGTATTCTGGTTTGCGAGGCTCAGCGTGGCGTATGTCGTGTGCCTGTCGCATCTGGAGCTCATCCTTTGTACCTTGCGCTTCGTGTGCCCGGGGTACCCCTACGCCCCTGGCGATCTTCTCGACACGCACAATTGCCCCGGAGTCCCGCGACCGTGCCGTGTAGTGCGTCCACGCTACTGTTTAATAGACGCTCAAAACGATTCAACACCAGCTGCCCGGTCAACCCACAACGCTTCACATCCCATCCCCAACCCCCCGGCCGGTGTGTACTCCCCATTCTGCGCGCACTCGCCAAGGTTGATGACGTGACCAACTCAGTGCGACGAGCACTAAACAACGACAACCACTTCTCAACGCCGACGCCGACTCGACAACAACAGGAGCACAACAACAACGACCCGACGATAGCGCGACGCCAATTGAAGATGCGACAACGACCTCACACCACGACGAGTTAATGAGTTGACGACAACCACACATCACATCGACGCAGCGTCGACCACGAACACCCAGGACTCGATGACGCGAGCAACGTCAAACGCCTGACGAACAGCACGACGTCATGCCACGTCGCGACGACTCGGGACGACGATGACGGTGTGACGCCCACCATCCTCGTCCCTGACTCCTCCTCCCTCATCCTCTCGCCCAGTGGTCGTTGTGCAGTCGCTCCTGCAGGCTGCCGTTGTTGTTACTGATAACGGCACAGTGACACGGTGTCGACATGAACGCCAATGCTGATGAACGACTTGGACGCGACGGAATGCCACAATGCGACGGTTACACAGGTAAGCAAATGCCAACCCCCACCCGCTACCCGTGACAGGCCCTAACTTTACTGTCCGTCTGTTGATGGGGAGGATGAGACTATATTACATAGACTTTGTAGGCCCTTTAGTACCGGCGCGTCAGAGCTTGTGTCTCATAATTTCTACCAAGTTCTCTGTAGTAGGGTTACTATCCAGATGCACAGTCCAAAAACAACGGCGGGACAAATGCACCCAGTCCAAAAAGGGAAGCAGGGCGGGAGGCGCACGGCGGGAGAGGTCACGCGTTCGGCGTGCCAAACAAACTCCCAAACAAACCCCCAAACTACAAACCCCCAAACCGCCCAAAGGCGGGATTTCCTGCCCTACGCTAGCAGGTGCCTGGGATCCGCGATTTTACCCTTTTTAGGCAAGCGTCGAGGTTTCTGCGTTTCCACTGAGTTTGTGTCTAGCACACGTACAACACATCTATAGCTCTCCATGCTCTACTAAAGGGACCCTAAACCATGTATCATGAACCACTCTATGTATTTATTTTTCACTCAAATGTACCTCTTGTTTCGCTATGATGAGTTTTCGAGACGCTCATATCATTTCTAAATTAAGCTATATTATTTGATCGTTGATTCTTAAACGCGTCGACGCGTCGCGACTTCCGGTCGCGTCTCTCTTTCACTCTCTTTCACATTAACCCCTGTACTCTTTGTAGATCACCTTAGACTATGACACGCTGACTTTTCAATGTCTAGATCTGATAATCATTCGCGTTGGTTCGGGTAACCCGGATTGTCCTGTCAAGTTGAAGAAATCAAGACGTGCGATGGAGGTTCTTACAAACTGTCCCCACAAAGTTTCGTTCAGATACAAGTTTGCGGAAAAAAAAGGATCCGACGCACGTCCCTGTCGCAATGATGTCCCCATCGTTTGCGTACTCTGCCCTCATCGCGACTCGAGAGCAACTGATGCAAAACCTGCAATCTGGAGATATAATCTGGAGGAACACATGAACACGGTGCACCCAGAGTATGCACATCCTGGGAAGGTACCGGGATTATCTCTGCCTGTAGCTATGGAGGACGCTATCGCTATCACGGTTATGGAAGAAAAGAAGTTTGGGATTCCAGGCTTTCCAGCTCGTCCGACTCCCAGTGGCCCGATCAACATCTGGAACCGAGACTCGGAGAGCCATCAGCCATCACTGCCATCGGAAAGCACTCCCTCTGGACGGAAGAGACGAGCGGATGCAACGCAGTTCAGAATTATCATCGACTCGTCCAACGGCATGAAACGTGCGCGCTTTAAGGACTAGTTACACGCAATTGTGAGATTGTAAGCTTTCTCATGGACAGTACTACATTATAGCATGCTTCGCTATCATTCCGTTTCTTTTTGACACGCTCTTTACAGCACTGCTGTCGTTTTTCAGTTGGTAGTCACTCATTTTTGTTGCAGTTGATGCTGCGTACGGTAGCGTACCTGCGGTTACGGGGTCCTGTCACACTCACGCGTTCAAATCTTGATCGAATCCTAATCAGCATATATTACGTGACACTTTAACTAAATTTAGCAGAAAATCACGCGTGACAGGGGGGGGGTCCCCCCCAAGGTTTCTGCGGGTCAGTGTCGTGACATGTGTGCTTCGCACACCTCTTGAGTCACGCAAGCGTGACCTGCGGGCAAACTCGCCACGGATGCCGGGCCGTTAAATTTGTTGGACCGTCGTCACCACGTCGAGGGGGCATGCGATGCGTCTGGCAACGTCCGTGCGCGACTGAGTGGACGTGAATGAATTCAGACGCGGCCTCCTTCGGCCGCCGACGATCCACAGTCCTTCACGCCCGTCGAGTCCGAGCCGAACCCACGGATGAGCTCCCAGCCTCCCCGAACCTCGCCACGCCCACGAGTCCCCGACCTCAAGCTTCCCGAGGGCCTGCACGACCAAGACGACCATCTGGTACGCCAGGTGGATGGCGCCGCCGCCGATTGAACCGTGACTTCCGCCCCCTCCGTTGCGCATGGACGCAGAGTCGTCGACGGCCAGGAGCACCTGATACTCTCGCCCGCTGGATTTCACTCGGCGCATCCAGATCCTGTCTTTGCTGCACTCGCTCGCCACCCATGCCACGACTCTCCTCATGTTTAGTCTTTTGCCGCTCCGGAAGTCGCTTCTCAAGCGCGTCGCGAGCGTAGGCGCCAGAATGAGCCGGAGGGACTCACAGAGAACCTGAGAGAGGGAGGCAGTCATCGTCGTATAGAGGGTCCAAAGGTGCGAGGCGGAGGAGTAGGGTTTGAAGCGTGACTTGCCAAAGCACTGACGACGAGCTGGGAGGAAGGCGTTTCTACTTCTGGCTACATGTCGTCCTCGGTTTTGGGTGCAGAAGGGTCAGGCAGACGATGAGTTTGGAAGTCGGGTGCAGCACCGCCGTCTCGTTCTGCGTGCACGATAACACCCTCGATATCGGGAGCGGTAGACTCGACCGTGATCTCGGCTTCTAACTTCTCCATCGCGATATCTTTCGCCTCCTTGAGATCCTGATCCAAATAGTTGAATTCTGCGTCGATCACCATGACATCGGTACCCGTCTTGTCGTCCCCCTCATCCACCAGCTTGAGTTCTCGGAGTTTTGCGACCTGCTCCTCTCCCGCGGGGCCGACCGCCTGCATATCATCACTCTGGAGCGTCTTCTTGATGAGAATATTCGACCTGTTCTGCGTCGCCGTTTTGAGGAACTGGTAAAGGTTGGGATTGATCAACTGGCCCAAAGATCTCGTCGAAACGTTGTTAAACTTTGAGTGCATCCCCGATCATTCGTAGGAGGTTAGAAGATGGGGCAGGAGGCGGTTGATGGGCATGGGCGGGACCACGGTACGTACCCTCAGAGGTGGAACTAGGATGAAGGCAGAGCAACAGTCGCAGAGGGAGGCGTAGGTTTAGGTTGGTATTCGACAGCCTCGCTGGTTCTGGAATACGACTGAGTGATCAGACAGTTGGCCGAGAGACATGAAAGACGTACTCCTGTTCATTTCGACTTGGGTGGAGGCGGAACCTTGTTGGCCCTGTTGGGTACCTCTGGGTTGAGGTTCGTTTTCTGACGTCCCAACATCACCATCGCCAGCAGCAAGATCGGGCTGAGCAACCATTCTCCTTTTTCTCCTCGTCAGGGTTGTCTCCATTATTCTCCAAGTCCTCGACAGCGCGCGAAGGTTGTCAACACATGTTCCTCGTCGCCAATGTCTTCCATTTCAAGGTCATCTCCATGATCGTCTTGCTTGTCCTGATCCTCGTCGAGATGCATGTCGTCAGGAAGGTCAAGGGTGTCGGCATCTGGAATATACTGGTCCATCGAGGCACTGTCGGCATTGGGAGGTTCCATTTCTTCCGCATGAATTTCGTCGCTCGCATCCATATCTTCCTCCTCACCTTCTTCGTCGTCCTGTTCCCCATCCCCTTTCATATCTTTTGACCTGCTTCTCTTTACCTCTCTGGCACTCCTTCGCCACAACGTCCGAGTCCTTCTGGAGACCTTCCGGTGTTCTCTCATTCTGCAGCTGGTCGTTTCCATCTTCATCCCCCTTCTCATTTCCCCACAGCTTCTCGTCGACTGCGGCCGGATCTGATTGATCCAGCTTGCCCAGCTGTTCATCTGGACCGTCCTCCTCTTCACCTTCCTCTTCCTCATTCTCCTCGCCTTCTTTTGTCTCGGGTACGTCCTCCATCTCGCCGCCAAAGTCCTCGCTCATCTCGATCGTATTTTCGGCGTCCTTTCCCTTCTCTCTCTCAACCTCCCCTTCATCGTCGTCTCCACCTCGGAGCCCTCTACCTGGCTCTCGTCTCTTCGCTCACGTTTTGGTGCCTCGTCGAACTGTCGCTGAGCGGGTCGGCATGAGATATGATGGATTGAACTAAGCGGACATATTCTCGAAACTTGTCCAGAAACTGTGACATCTCCAAAAGGTTCAAAGAATCCAGCACTGGCAAGTGACCGAAGAAATGATCCAGTGCGAGCAACGCTGCTGCATGCCTCCCTCCCTTGACGAACACCTGAGACAGCTTTTCGAGGCTGGCTAGGTCCATCTGTGTGATGGCTCGGAACATAGATACCTGTGAGCAATCTACAAGTGAGAATGACGTCCCTCGTGGTAGTCTGAGTCTGAATAGAGCCTTACTTCGTCATGATCCAACGAGTCCAAGGATTCGACGGGCAATTCATAAGCCAGGTTCAGAAGCTCAACGACGTCTTTATCTTCTGCCACATCCTTCGAAGGCACGGCAAATGAACACCGACGCCACAAAAATTCCAGCGTAATTTTGGTGGCTTGCTGGGTCGCATTGCGTGCCTTCCTCTCTTTCAAAAGGTCCCTGATTGCATCAAGCGGCCGGTTCTCTGCCAGGTGAAGCTTAGCCGCATCTAGATATTCCCCATGAGACTCCAACAAAGTCGCCCGTGCACAGTCGAGGTCGTAGTCCTCGAGAAATTCCAATTCTTCTTCGAATGATAGAAAGAGCGGCAAACGTGGTCTAGCTCAAACGTATCAGCGAGATGCACATGCGAATTATGAAGCGTTTACCTGCTAGCGTCATTCTTGCTGCAATAAGATAGGCGGCAAACAGTGTATAGTTCGTCCGAAGTCTCTAGACAGATTTTTTGGGAATGCGTGTGGAGGACATCAAGAGTCTCGCTGAAAAGCCCACCCGAATCTCGACCACCCATGCTATGTAAAGATCTTCCTTTTTTGATACCGTCCGAGTATCCCCTCACCAACGAGTGTTGTTGCGAGGCCGTCGCCTTCCATGGTGTGTTAGGGTTGTCTCCTTGGACCGCCATCGGGGAACTCTCGAGTCCGGACTGGGAAGGGATGGTCATGCTAGCCACTGCAGAATATGATCGCTGAAGCGCAGCAGGATTCAAGGGAGGCGGTTTCTCACATGAGAAAAAGGTACCCGGTAGGCATTTCCCAATGGCGGCTTTGAAGCACCAGCCTTGGCCCGCATTGCAGTCTTCCTTATCGTACGCTGGTTGACTTGGTTAGAATATCGTTCCCGGGGCTGGCTATTAAAAAGGGACAAGTGACGAGAGTACGCACACCAAAACGACCAACCAGCGCTCTTGTTCGCGTAGACGCCCATCTGACTCGTACAGAACTGCCTTCTTGCACCGTCTGGAATCAGATGACTCTGGATCGTGCGGCGTCGACAGACTCTGAGTGGTCAACGCGCACGACCATTCGCCCATCACCAGATTTCCGCGGGCTTTTACGCTAGCTGACTCAAGATCATTGGAGATCGCTCCTCTGAGATCATTCGTATGCTGAGATGCCGGCTCGAAATCGTCCGCGGGAGTGAAGACGAAGTAGGAATGGTGGTCCTCGACGACAAAGTCCGAGCGCCAAGATAGATATGAACTATACTTCTGGATGTTGAAGGTCGACCAGCACCTCGATCCCGGACTGGGCAGCCATGTTGATCGCACCAACGACTCGAGGCCACGCGTTTACGTAGACTTGCGCGTAGGGCGCGAAAGGGGTACCTTTGAGGAAGTCGGCCCCGAGCATCCAGTATCCAACAGGGAGGCGGACGGTGTTGATGCCGATGGACGCCATGTAGTTGAAATCCGACTGGTTGATGAACGTGTCCCAGTGCCGCTCGAGTACAGCGCGCGCGTTCGGGAGGGATCCCCACCCCGAGGCGACGTCTATGTCTGCTTTGCGTGGTTCCGAGGCGCAGGTAAAGAGGGAAGGGACCATCCAGTTTTCTTGTATGGACCTAGCGAGTAATAGGAAACAAACGATGGAGTACGATATAGGATTGTAGGAGGGTGGTATCTTTCAGAGGGTACTTACCACGAACCTAGGTTGACGGCCTGCTGCTGCCGATAGCGATATATAGTCGCTGCAGCCGCGTCGAATGGCGCAAAGGCCTGGTTGGCCGGTGGTGGGGGGTCGTACGGTACAACCGAGCACTGTGGCCCAGTAGCGGTGGCGCCAGCTATAGCCTATCGGAGGATGGACGATCGTTTCGTCGTAGCTCTAGCCGACCCGGGGGTCAGAAAAGTTGAATCTTCCATCGACAGGTGCGCTCAAAAAGTCAGGTCCGATAACATTGGAGTAGCCCACAGAGTATGCGGTGCTATTGTTGTTCGTCAGCGAGTCGGTCAGTGACCCGGGGATAGGCTTGTATGACCCTTCGACCAAACCCAAAGCTCGAAGGAGGATGACGAATATATCGACATATGACGACGGCATAGTCACGACCTCGCGTTTCCGATAGGTTCGTCCGAATCTGAGAGACGCTGTACGGGTTGCGATGGGTATCTGAATTTGCCTATCAGGTCTAATTCAAAATCAGGCCAAAAGCTCACGTGGGCCCTTCGGGACAGCAACATGGTCGAAGGTCGAAGATTGATCCTCTGGCGGGAAGGATCATGTCAAGGGTTTAGTCTATGCGTGAGAAACAAAGTGGCGGGTGCCAACCGCTCGTCACTTCGTGGGCCTGACTCATTCGTTTAGTTGTTCTGTTCGCACCTTCGGTATTCAGTTCTGCAACCGTGTGTAAGATAGCATACTTCTCATTTATGCGTTTTATCTTATTTGTTGTCCAACTATACCTCAATGACTCTGGCGAGCCATTCTGGATCGCAATTTGCAAACCGGACCCCACAGTAACCTGGACAGAGAGGTCATTTCGACGACGGACTCCAAGGACAGTGCGGGGCATCGGAGCGATGACATGACGTGGTGCGAAGAGCGAACATAAATCGAATGTCGGAGGCCTATGCTCGTCAAAGTACGCATCCTAAATGTCAGTCGCTTGAATTGCATGGACAAACTTGCAATTGGTTGGAAATCGACCACCAGGTTCAAACTAGGTGATACTGTGAAGGTACACTGTATGATTGCTCCGTATATAAACATGCTCGTTCGGTAGACTAGTTCGTACAAGTAAAGTGTAGCATAGGGGAGGGGGGGAAAAGTCATGCTAAAATAATCGTTTTCGACCAAGGGTCATCTACCAAAGTGAATAAAAGGAACCCAAGAAGTAAAGGGAACACCAGAGTCGCGAAGTTTCTGGACGGCGCAGTGCAATGCTACTGCCGCCTCCGTACTGTCAGGAGCCCGGCTAGCATCTCGAAACAGGTGCTCGTACACCACATCGTCCCGATCACACTACTATACCCGGCAAGAAGCATCCCAGCTGCAAGATGAACGGATTCTTCCGACAACGACTCATCTCCTTGCGCAGTCTGACAGG
>JBBPPC010000342.1:0-21706 GCA_038091775.1 Leccinum olivaceopallidum | reverse complement strand
ACAATTTCCTTTTTTAGCACAGTATATTGTGCTAACCTGGGCATCCTAGACGCCCACCTGAGACATGAACTACAATTTCCTTTTTTAGCACAGTATGTAATGCCATCCTGGGCATCCTGGACGCCCATCTGAGACATCAACTCCAATTCTCTTTTTTAGCACAGTATATTGTGTTAACCTGGGCATCCTGGACGCCTACCTGAGACATGAACTACAATTTCCTTTTTTAGCACAGTATATTGTGCTAACCTGGGCATCCTAGACGCCCACCTGAGACATGAACTACAATTTCCTTTTTTAGCACAGTATGTAATGCCATCCTGGGCATCCTGGACGCCCACCTGGGACATCAACTCCAATTTCCTTTTTTAGTATAGTATGTAATGCCATCCTGGGCATCCTGGACGCCCACCTGAGACATGGACTACAATTTCCTTTTTTAGCACAGTATGTAATGCCATCCTGGGCATCCTGGACGCCCACCTGGGACATCAACTCCAATTTCCTTTTTTAGTACAGTATGTAATGCCATCCTGGGCATCCTGGACGCCCACCTGAGACATGGACTACAATTTCCTTTTTTAGCACAGTATGTAATGCCATCCTGGGCATCCTGGACGCCCACCTGGGACATCAACTCTAATTTTCTTTTTTAGCACAGTATATAATGCCATCCTGGGCATCCTGGACGCCCACCTGGGACATCAACTCCAATTTCCTTTTTTAGCACAGCATACTGTGCCAAGCTGGGCAGGATTCCTGGACGCCCACCTTAGACATGAACTACAATTTCCTTTTTTAGATCAGTATATATATATAGTGCCAAGCTGGGCAGGATTCCTGGACGCCCACCTGAGACATCAACTATAGTTTCCTCTACAGTCTACAGATAAGTGTATCATTGCCAAACTGGGCTCTGATAATCTAGGACACTGGCTTGAGACAACATACATAATTTGGCAATCATATATTGATCTAAAAAAAAGGAAACTGCAGTTGATGTCTCAGGTGGGCGTCCATGATGCCCAGGTTGGCACTGTATACTGATCTACAAAAGGAAATGGTAGTTAATGTCCCAAGTGGGCGTCCAGGAATCCTGCCTGCCCAGGTTGGCAATGTATGTTGTGCTAAACAGGAAATTGTAGTTCATGTCTCAAGTGGGTGTCCTAGATGACATGGTTGGCACTGTATACTGGTCTCAAAAAGGAAATTGTAGTTGGTGTCTCAAGTGGGCGTCCAGGAATCCTGCCCAGGTTGGCACAGTATACTGTGCTAAGAATGAAATTATAGTTGATGCACCAGGTGGGCATCCAGGATGCCCAGGATGGCATTATATACTGATCATGATCTATGGATACATGTAGTTTCATTTCATTTTCAGGTACTTGGACCAAGATGCCTAGATACCACTACAGATGGGATAACATATGCTAGCAAGATAGAGTAGAATGGCATGTAGTAGGGTATATATATACAATGTGATGTGCTGTGAGAGGAATCTAGGGTGATGGACAGCTGGCGAAGCACTCTCCTGTCTGAAATGAGAGTGACATCTACTCGAGGTGCAAGCTGTGTAGACAGGTGGCACAGCCTAGCCAAACTGGCTGCAGCCTGCTGTGGGTGTTCTCATGGGATCTGGAAATCCAGGGCTATGGAGTGACATGTCCAGTAAGTAGAAGCCCGGGGTGTGATGGGGTGGGGGTGCCTAATTTGAGGCAAGGACAGACCAAAGTGCAAGCATGTGAAGAGATGGAATGGGAAAAAGAGAGAAAGGGCTGCTTAAGTTGCTGGTCTGAAGTCTTTGCACTCCAGTCTCTCATGCATTGCTTACTTAGCCACAGTTAGACACCAAGCCTTATATATATATTTCAATCTAGTTTATTTTCTGGTTTATTCACTAGCATAAACTATTTCAGCTCTGGAACTAGCTCACATTCCGGAACAACTCTGGAACCACCAGCTCACCTTTGGGAACCCCATTCTGGAATCACATCCAGCCCACCTTCAGGACCCCATTCCGGAGCCACATCCGGCTCACCTTTGGGAACTCCATTCCAGAGCCACATCCGGCTCACCTTTGGGAACTCCATTCCGGAGCCACATCCGGCTCACCTTTGGGAACTCCATTCCGGAGCCACATCCGGCTCACCTTGGGGAACTCCATTCCGGAGCCACATCCGGCTCACCTTGGGGAACTCCATTCCGGAACCATCCATTCCGGTCATGGAACCAACTCACCTTCAGCAACCACATTTCTGGTTACAAAACTGGCACACCTTTGGGAACACTGATACCAACCCCTTCTAGCTCTAGAATAGCAATTTGGTAGAGATCCTGGAATCCCTCTAAGATGTTTAAAGATTGATATTTGAACAAGTGACCCGTAAAAACCCGAAGTGAACAGGAGCAAAGTTTACTGACTTACCTATTTTTATAGTAGATTACCTTGGGAAGCCATGACCCTAGATAGTTGGTCCTGTGGCTGATTCAGGTACCACCTTGCCGTAAACTTGGCCATGATCTGGCCCAGGGCAGCTCCACCATTCAAATCTTGGATAGTGACTTACATTGTAGTATACATAGTATACATAATTACAGTCCAGTCTTTGGTATGTTACAAGCTGATCCCATTGTCTTAGGAAAATTGAATCCTCAAGTGTTATGGAAAGACCTGTCAGAATTTTTTTTTTGAGTTTGCCTATCGGCTAGACCAGATCCAATAAACCTAAACAACCCAAGGTAGACTAAGTAGTGAGGGCCCTGATCCTGATCCAAGTCACCCCAATTCTCTTCCAGTCCCTGGTTATTTTACGCATACTTCAACTATCCTCTACACTATGCCTACATTGCCTCTCACTACAGCTTTGCTTCTTCTGGGAAAATCTGAAGGGCAACCATGGAATTCCACTGCTTGGCAAGCCCGAACAGGTATCTCCGGAATCCCTTGGGAAACCGAACCCAATGCTGCTCCGGAATCACCAGCTGATCATGTCAATGAATGGACCACCTCAGTTGCTCACAGTGTTAAGGCTTATGCCCAAAACCTCTGGTCTCAACCCAGTACCACTGAATGCCTTAATTACTCACAAAAAGGCTTCAAAGGGAATGATACTCTAGGACATACATCTTGGAAGAACTGGGTGAACTCTCACTGGGACAAGGTTTGGAAGATGAACAGCACAGTTGATGAGGTCCTAAAGGAGCACAAACGTAGTCCTTATGATACATTAAGCAGGTTCAAAGTTGAAAAAGTGAGTTTACCTGCCTGTCTGTGATACGCTTAGTTTACTTAGACTTCACAGCTTCCACTACTGGAAAGCTCTCAAGTGGTCAATTTGGTCTCCGGTCCTTTGACCTATAGGCTTTTTGGCCAGGATGCTTTTCCTGATGGCGATATGACCTTCATACAGCCTTCTATCAATGACTGGGTTGAGAATCTGCTGGTCAATACTTGGCATAGGTATCGGAAGGCTCTGGGTCGGGAGAGATTAGATATCGAGAGGAAGAAGATCGAGACTGAGAAGGAATGGAAAGGTGAGTCGTGTATTTAAAATTATGGTCATTAATTCTTATCCAAGCTCTAGTTCTCACTGCCGAAGGTTCCGAACCTACTGTCAAGACCATTAGGCGGTATCTTATCCATCTCCGATCGCTGATATCTTTACTATCCCGGTACGAGGATGCTGAGAGCTTGGCCGATATCCAGAAAAGGAGAGAGATCATGGAGTCCATGCTAGCCGCAGCTAGAAATGATCTTTCCAAGAAGGAAGCTGTTGAGAGTAAGGATGACATTCAGGGTCAAGTAAAGGTTATGGCTGACGAATGTATGGAATGTAGAGATACCAAAAGCATTGCGCGATGCCCTCAAGAAACTGGCCTCACAAAAGGCCATTAATGAGGTTGAACAGCTTATTCAAGCCACTCTGGAGGACCTTGACTCGGAAGTTCCGGAAATAGAGTTACCGGATGCGGAAAACATCGATATGGTCTGGAAAGAGGGTGTCGAGGATCTAAAAGATCTCACAGAGAAACAGCTCTGGAATTCCTTGGGAATGGAAGCTTCTTTGCCCTTCTTTCAGAAGTATACGGACCCTGATGCTGCAGTAGAACCTTGGAGCCCGGAAGGAGTAGCATGGTTGGCTGATCCGAAGAGTTCCCGGGAGCCTCTGCAACCCCGATGGCATCAACTGGTTGGGATTTACCGAATGCTTCAGCGAGCCTTTGAGGATGAACCAGTTCTTCTCATGGATGGAGTCGGTATTGGCAAGACTTTCCAAGTCATCGGTTTCATTGCTTGTCTTGCATTCTTTCGCTCCTGTTATGAGACCCATGGCAGATTTCCTGGTGCTTTTGGTAAGTCGTTTACTGTCTTTGTCAGCGTTACTCTTTTTCATCCATGTTGGTTCCGGAAGCGGATCAAAAATGGCAGGGAAAGGATGGCAACATACCCAATCTTCCCTTCCTTATCGTATGCCCTGTGAGCCTACACAATCAATGGCAGAGGGAAATAGAAAGATTCCTTCAACACGGCACTTTTGATCTGTTGCCATATTTCGGGCGTTTCACCACACGGAAGGATTGGTGGAGTTCAGTGAAGCCCAGGAGTCAACAACAGTTGTGCCGGCAAATAATCCTGGCTACAGATACAGTGGGTAACCATTTGGTTCTCTTTGCAGACTTAGAAGTGACCCTATAATCCTGATAGGCAATCCAGGACGATGCCTTAATGGTCTTTGTGGATCTGGTTCGCAATGTCGAGGACATTCCCAAGCCATCCTTGGGGTATAGTTCCACGTCCCAGAAAACTGTTTTCGGGCAGGAATTCCTGGGACTTATCGTAGACGAGGCTCATAAGGCCCGCAAGTTCAACAAGTACCACCAAGCTATACATGCGCTAAGGAAAAAGTCCAATTCGATGGTTGCCATGACTGCCACCCCAGTCATGACCCAGCTTCAGGTTAACTCCCTCCTTTATCCAATACCAGTATACAGTCTAAATATCGTCTTAGGATCTCTGGATTCTGGGTAGTGTCCTGGGCATCAGAGATTTTTCTGACAAGCCCAATTTTGACAAGATGAACAGGGATATCAACCGTGCTCAGGCCAAGGACCGTCGGGAGGAAAAGAAGTCCAACATCTCTGGGACTCACCTTCGTGCACTGCTGGAAGGTGAAGATGGGGGTTCCGAACACCGGAACTCGGAAGTACGTCCCGTCTTGCGAGAGTGGCTCCCTTGGCTCCGGAACGTATTCCAGAAGCATATCATCAGACGTACCTTGGATTCGGTGGATTATAAAAAAGACAAGATATTCGGTCTACCTCCGTACTATCAACATCTAATGCTGCTAGAACTCCGTGACTGGGAAAAGGAATATCTTTCAATCCAAACTAAAGAACTCATAGATACTGCCCCCGTGGCAACAGTGGCTGGCACTTCGAAGGTGTGTATTTGAAAATGGTCTATAGTACTACGGTTTACCTTTTCTTTCTTCCCTTAAGAACTTTTATCTGGACTTTCGTCGCAGTTTACTCCACCCAATGATGATTCCACGTAGTGAGGACGAGACATGGGTTGCTCCACAATCCCTGGAAGAATGGAAGAATGGAAAACTGTCAGCAAAGCTGGATGTCCTAGCTGAAATAGTTGCCTATCATCTCCAGAAAGATGGTGCCTTGCCACTAGAGGTCTTGGATGACGGAATTACAGTCTCACCAACCGATTCCAGTCCTACCCCCACTCATCCTTCTACTAGCAAAGAGGCAGACCGCATCATCATCTTTTCTGCCTTTCCAAGTTCTAACTATGCCATCCTTGATGTGAGTTCTAATTCCTTCTATGCTTCTCCTCATCGTTGAAATAATTTGTATGAATAGATCTTAAGGCTGCATGGTATAAATGCACTGGAACTCAATGGAAAGACCACTCCATTAAAAAGGAAAACGGTTCTGAAAGAGTTCCGGAGTTCCACTAGACATCTAGGTTCACGTGTACTGGTTCTTTCTTCGGTTGGTCTAGTTGGCTTGAATCTGGCTTGCGCTAACATCATGATCATTGTGGTGAGTCTGATTGGTCTGTATAAACTATGATATTCATGGAATACGACAGGATACCCTTTGGTCTGCACTGGAGGATGAACAATTACGGGGGAGGATCTATCGTTATCCTCAGCAAAAACCGGTTCATTTTTACAGGCTGGTAGCCCAGGGAACTCCGGATGTATTCCTGAACAGCATTGCCTACGAGAAGGGAAATCTCCACAACTCGTTTGTGGGATTGGATGAGACGTCCCGTAAGCTTAAGGTTGAAATCTTTACTCTTATGCCCCAATTCACACTGTTTTCCTCCCACTCATATTAGGCGAACTTTTCTCCCATCCCGTCCAGGATAATGAGGATGACAACAGTGAGGAAAAAGAATCAATCCAAGCCTCCACTGTGTCTCGGACCAATAAGGGGAAAATGAAGCCACGACTTGCCAAGGTGCATCGGGTTTCTTCGGAACTCGCTTCGGAACCACCGGAGTCAGAACCACCTTCGGAACCACCAGTCACTCCGGAACCCACTTCGGAACCTCGGCTTCATCTCAAAACCACGAAAAAACGTCCCAATCCCCATCTTTCTTCTTCAAAAGATCTTAAACAACCTAATAAAAAGAAGGTCAAGAGAGTCCCAGCTTCAACCCCCCTCCCTTCCAGCCCATCTTTGCCATCCAGCGTTCCTTCTTCCCTTCCCTCTCCAACTGCAATCTGTAATCCTTCAAATGTGGCTTCATCTAGTTTGAAAACTGGATTTTATCAACCCATTACTACGGTAAATCCAGCCGACCTGTTCAAACCCACCACCTCCACATCCAAAGATGCACCAGAAATATCCCATAGTCCACGTTTCACAGTACAACCTCCTGCTGACCTGGATCCAATTATCCCAGAATGGCCTACAGACAACGATCCCCCTGCTGATGAATGGGACCTGGAGAAACAGCCTGATTACCGAAATATTCTTCACGCTAATTTCTGGGATTACGACCCAAATGATCTGGAGAAGCAGGCTGAGTGCAACCTCCGCAATGGAGAGAAAGATTCACCTCTATTCAGTGGTTCTGAATCATCTCATATTTCCCTCCCCGGTCCAGCGACTTCTACTCCAACCTCAGACGAACCAGCTCCCACTCCATCGGGAAGCCATACTACCGTTCCACCCTCCTGTAGTGTCCCTCGGAAAAAGTCTTCCGGTGGCTTATCTTTCTCTTCCACAATCGAACCGGAAGAGATTGGTGGAGCACTCCTCATTCCTGGAGGAATGGGAAGATTTGCGACCAATAAACCCTCTGGGAAGGGTAAGTCAACCCAAAGGAAAGGGCGTGTTTGAATTGATTTTTTTGGTCACATTCCGGTGGTTCCCGTTTCGGAATGGTGGAACCCTGGGAAAGTCTACCTAGCTAGTTCACAGAAATCACCCTTGGGATGTTCTACACACTCAACTAAAATGTATATCTAATATTAAATTGCTTATTGCCTATAGATGTTTGGAAAGATCCACCGATTTATATTCTGAGTATTCCTGGGTGGAATTATCAATTACGTCACAGCTCAATGAAGGTTGAGAATCACGCATTATTAGATGGGCATCCAGGACGCCCACCTTGTACAGCCTGCAGCATCTACATTTTGTAATCTTCAATTTGTAATCTTTAGCTCATTTTCATCTTGGCTCAGTTCTTTCTCTTAACCTCTGCAATTTTCAGTAATTTCCTTCTGGAACCTCCACCTCTTACAGCCATAAACATCAACCACATTCTTCAGCTATGCGCAGCTATCCAGATGACCGTCAAGCAAGACCCACCCAGCTTACATTTCAAGCATGGGTCAGAAAAGCCCTTCAATATCACCACGATATGACCAATGGTACTTCAGATGATACCCTCCAATTCCTCAAATTTGTTCTAGCTGGTCGTGATGGGATACTTCTGGAGGATCAGCACAGTATCACATTCAACCCTATCCAAGCCCAACCCGATATCACTCAAGTTACCTCCACTCGAGATTTTGACTCCCTTATCGGAACTACTCGTACCCTTCCATACCAGGTTGCCCTCACTGTCTGGCCTGTTCCTTCCTTCAGGGACACTCTGACAGCCAACAACCATATTACCTCCCTGGTTATAGGCAATCAGGCATGTTACTATCTCCCTGTAGCAATTCCTCGAGAGACTCACTCCAGCCCCAGGATGACGCAACCTTTGTGCCTATGCACAAAATCCCCAACATTCCCTTGGGAAAGGTTGCAAATAGATCCATCATCCGTGTCTTTTTCCCTAGGATGTACCATCAATTTGATTCCAATCTGGTCTCACCAGCAGATCTCACTATTATCTACAACAGAGCTCTACTCCCAATCATCCGTCGTCTTATGCCCAACCAAGCCACTCATTGGCCACCATCCTATGAAATTGCTATGCAAACCAGCCGGGATCGTGGTGGCCGCCTCCACTTTGGTTCACTTGACATTCCCCACCATCTTCTCCCAGAATTTGCCCGCTCCTATCTACGGTCAGTAGAAGACCTCCGCCCTTACTTCCGGGATGCATATTTTGGCCATGAACTTCGGGGCTGGAAGGCAGCCACAGTTCATAATTTGGAACCCGAAGAGGATGCTGAAGAACAGCCTCCAGCAGTCCCTTATGAGCGTGTTGAAGCCTTGGAGGATCTCACGCGAGTCTTGGATATTTCAGCAATTCACCCCGACCAGTGGATGGTGGATGTTGGGCTTGAGTTTGGGTTAAGAGGAAAGGTTGTCACTTGGCGTACCCATGGTCATAAAGCCCTAGTGCGACATCTTGTTCCGCAGCTCCGGAATCCGGATCGCACTCTGAAAGCCAATAAAGGATTCTACCAAGATCCGCAAATGCACATGAAGGACATCTCGGGTTTTCGCTGGAATTCTGCCAAGCACTCAGACGTGTTCAAATACATCCAGGCTTATACTACTGAGAAATCCATATCTTACCAGCTTCACGATGGTATATTTCGATATCGCAAACCATCAGAGCTACTTTCACACCGCGTCTGCGAACGTCTTTTGAAAGACCTGGATTCCCAAAGTACCATTCTCTTTGCATGCACTGGCGACCGAGAGGAAAATGGTCAGCGTGACGATGCACCCCAGGAAGGTTGTGCCAGATTGGAAGTCCGAGTTTCCCTACGCCGCGCCAATGAAGTTCTCACAGCTTTCCCCCGGAACCTCTGGAATCAAACCCTGGTCCAGATCCCTGCTCAGTATTGGTGGTCCGTATTCTTTCCAGCCTTTTCCCGCCAATGTCCTCACTCCCACCTTTTTATCTCTAATTCTCAGGTACTTCAAATGGCTCCGCTTATCAGCAGTATATAAGGTGGTGAACAATTTACACCGTACACCGGTCAAGGATCGTACTGGAGAGAATGTCCTAGCTCTGGGAGCCATGATGATATGGATCCTCAATGGAGCCCATCGTACCCCTGCCGATAAATTTATCAACCTAGCTCAGGAAGCTTGTGCTCTGGTCCACACTGAAGGCGAGCCGGATGATCCGGATGGTTCCGACGATTCCGATGCTGTCGCAGCCCCTCTCATGTATGATGCAGGGGTCTATTTCCTCTGTGATATTGTGCAAGATGTCGCCAGCAAATGCTACCGTATTCCCTGGGGGAAGACGTTTAATCCCACCTACATCACCATTGCCTATGAACAGGGCACACTCCACGATATCCGTCATTTGCTAGGTGCAGGTGAAGTTAGAACAGGTCCACGGCAACGGCAACCCAACACCGGCACAGAGCGTACCTCAAATCGAACTTCAAATCAGACCATCAAAGTTCAGGATATCAGACCTGCTGAACGACCCTTACCTCAGATCACGGATAGACTAGATGGCCGTCCCATTCCAAACCCAGTACATCCTCAAGGTGTGGACGTAGACTACTTTCAACACCATGGCGGTGGAAACAGGGAGCATGATGATGGTGACAACCAACTGGACAACCAAGATCCCCAGAACCCCTTGAAGTGCCAGGTTCAGTTAATTTTGGAGCAAATGTATTACGACATCTTGCAAGAATCACCCAACAAGAGAAATCGAAACGAAGGTGCCTGGACCAACATTCCTGGTGAATTTCGCGAGCAATTGGCTGTCGAAAATCTATACAGCCACCTCCACCTCCCATTCACTGCAGTTCAGTATCAGATATGCACACCCGAATTATGGGCCAAGCATTTCGATAGATTCTTCCCATCTCAGCTTCCAAAGGGTGCAAGTCAGAACTTCAAAAAGTCCCGTTACTACCACATCTACCTGGATTTGGTTCGCCGCCTATCCCCCATGGAACTCAGCCCAGTTAGACAAGAGCTGAGACAAAAATTCAATACTATCGCTTGGATGCCATGGACTGAAGCTGACCGCATGTGGTGCACCAAGAAGATGACTTCCCGGAATTGGAAATACCTCCCAGAAAATGGTGCCCACGACGGCCCAAAGATCGCCATCAACCCCCGGGTTCTCCAAGTTCTCCAGGAACGGCCCCGTCTCCGGCCTCCACCTAGAGTCGAAGAAGTCCATCATGAGGATGACCATTCAGAAGATGGTGGAGACACCAACGGGGATGTTGGAGAGTAGAAATACGACTACCTTGGAGGGAGTTATTCCGATGCTAATTAGACCTTGTGACCCTAAAATACAAGGATTGACTGCTAACTGGTGTCTGTTCCGAGGCTCAGCGCTCCATCCCGGAGGAAAACTGGCGTAACCTGGGAATTTCCTACAATTATAAAAACTGGAAGGGGCTAATACGGATGGATCTCGGAAAGCCTGGAACTGCTTCCCGGAATAATTTGTACTCCAGCTCTAATCTAGACTGAGCATACATGGATGAGAATCATATATATACCACACTCACAATCATCAAAGGTGTCGGAAAACTAGAGCCTTGACGGAGGTAATCATCCATATGGAGATTAAGTTGGTACTTATGTTGTCTGAATGCGAGTAGTATAATAGTGTGAGGACTTCCGATGGAGTTGTTGTGGACCGAATAGTTCCAAGTGTTCCGAGCATTCCGAGCATTCCGAGCATTCCGAGCATTCCGAGAATTCCGAGCGCGGGAATCCTGAGTCACATACGAGAGTGAGACTGGGACAGAGCGTAGGGTAGCTCTCTTGCCTCTGTCTCCTAAGGTTGGTTGGTCATTTTTTATAATCTACTACTATATAGCTAGCGTAATCCCTACATTTGGATGGATGATCTTCTCCTTGAGGGGCTTTGCTTTGCTCTCTTCGAGGAGAGTCATCGGGTCATGGGCAGCTTAACAGATGTTGCTCGAGGTGCTCGTGAATTCAATCCAACCCAGACAGATCATGTCCGAGTCATAGGAACTGGGTGTTCGGATCATCTCGATTAATTTAACCCGTCTTGCCGGGCCTCAGCGTATTGTTTCCGCAGTAACAGCAGTCTATTGGTCAGCTGAGTTCCAATTTTTCGGTAAGTAAAACTGACCAACCCATTGGGCCTTTGCCACTCGTGTCGTTATAATCATACCAACTTGAAGTCCGGCAGAAATTCTGGAGCTCTTTCCACATCATGCATACCTCGAACGACTCCGACATGATCGAACTCCAGTGCTGGAGGTATAATGGGTCTCCAGCCAACACTTTCGCCGTAACCCTTTCCAAATCACAACGGCTCTGGGATCTCCAGACCCAGATCAAAGAAGAGGATCCTGAGTCCTTCAAGGACTGCAGTGCTGTCAATATCATTCTATACAGCATTTCTGATGTTGAAGACTCAAACCTGATTACCACTCTTTCCAACTGGTCTCCCAAGCAATGTGTTCCCCTACTGACTCGAAGCAAGGTGGGCGAACACGCTGGCAATATCATCATTGCCTGCAGACCAGATCAAAGTATGTACTACTGGAAATGTTTATCCCGTCTTCCTTTTGACATTGATCTTTTTTTTGCAGTTTTCAAGGCAGGTAAGCACTTTTACGAAATTTTTGGTTTCCTGGGCCATCTAACTGGAAAGGGGGGAAAGGGGAAAAACGCCCTCTGGAAGCCGAGGATGAAATCTTGGAGCATATGCTGAAGCATTCCAAATTTAATATCGAGCGGCCATCCAAGGTGTCATTACCTCAGAAATACAGAGAATGGCATGGAAATAAGGAGTACCTGTTCATCGACCATCGTTATCGCTCGGAGACCAATGTTCATACTCCTCATGACTCAGATCCGCCACTCTCACTACTGTACGAAGGATTTGGCCATTTTCTGGACATTATGGACGGTTGCCAAGACGTTCCGGGCATGGACTCTGTATCGCGCGGACCTCTACAATCGGCTGTTGATATTTTTGCAGACCGTATGTCTGACATCTATATGAACGAAGAAGCCAGAAAACTTCAAGGTCTAGCCGATCTGAGGACAATATTCGCTGCGCGCAAGGATAATCAGTCATTTGATTTCGGTTCAGGCTCCATCAGTCACAACAGCAGCTCAGATGGTCACATCAACGGACCACACGGCATGGCATATTGTGTCATCGAGTTCAAAAACGAGGAGGCTGCAAGCAGCTGCATCCCTTATGTTGAAATGTCCAGCTTATTCGCCCATTCGGTGCGGCATGCGTCCGAGCGCAACCAAACCTGTTCAGCGTTGGCTAAAGCTTGGACAGTTCCATGCCTTGGGTTGACAATTGTTGGTGTGTAACACTTCACACCTACCTCTCATGTACCGCTGACAGTCATGCTCAGGTCCCTGTATCAAGTTTTGGGCCATGACAGGTCTATATGAAACCCGGGTCGTTGGCCTCACACCAGCACTGTCCTGTATCCAGGCTTCGGGCGAGGGGCGTGATCGTATAACCCTCTACCATGCATTTATGGCTGCTTCTGTCCTGCTAGCACACATCAAGAAAGAAGCAAGGGAGCGTTACAACAACCTACCTTTGGCCATTCCGTACCGATGCCGCTTTTTCCCCCCCATCTCCAGACTTCCCCGGCCGTCCACCAACTCCAACTCCAACTCCAACTCCGCCTCTAACCCCCTTGAATTCACGATCTCTGATACTTTTCCTACCAAGGCTCCCGAACGATACCTCTACTTTGCAAAGACCACAGATGGCAAGGAGATCCTGGTCAAGTTCACGAAGAGGTATTCAACCCATTTACACCTCATTTGTGCAGAAAGTGGATGCGCACCTGCTCTTCTGGGCTTTCAGAGGCTCCCTGGAGGCTTTTATGCTGTTGCTATGGAGTACATCAAAGATGCCGTCCCGATCACTGATTTTCAAGACGAAGAGACGAGGAAGAAATGGTTGAAGTTATTGAAGGAGGTTGTCGACAAGTTCCACAGCCAGAATCTTGTCCACGGTGACTTACGGAACCCAAACATCATCTGTAGCAGCGACAGGGTGGCGATCATTGATTACGATTGGGCAGGTGAATCGGGGAAAACATGCTACCCCCCTGGTCAGCTCAACGAGGTGCTCGTGGCTGGACGAAACTCCGATGACCTGACGATCACCATCGCCGACGATCTCAGGGTTTTGAGCCGGACCTTGCGGAACATAGGACTTAGGTGACCAAGAGCTTAGGTTGTACTTGGGGTATCTCAGTACCCTTCACTTCCCCTAGGAAATAGTACGTATGAGTTGTATGTAACTAGGTGTTATCTGTATCTCTGTATGCCCGACCTAGCTATATTCCTCGGAATAAGGTGTGCGAGTTACGGGGAACCGGAAAAACCGGAAGAACCGGAAGAACCGGAAGAATCGGAAATATCTGAAGCATGAATAAGTTTCCCCAAGGCGTGTACACAGTCCGTCAAAAATTCCAGGTGCAACTCCAACTCCCCATCCTCATTCAATTCTTCATCACCTTTCACCAAATCTTGTACTCTCCGGAGATGGAAGAGTGCCATGGTGAAACATCCCCCAACCTTCACGATGTTGATGACCAAGTTTAGGAAATGGATGGCCTTCCTCAATTCGGAATTCTCGTTCACTCGATCCCAAACACATTTCATGTGAAAGTCGAGCAGTGGACTCCATTCCGAGGTGAGCTTCTCTTCAACGTGCACCTGCAAATCTGGACTTGGATCGACGGGGCTGCTAATACCATCCGTGCCCTATAATATTCAACCGCGTGAATCAGATAGCGCATGATATTATATTCCACCTACATTGTCCTGGCTGTGTACCGCAGGAGGATCTGATCCCATGTCTTCCTCTTCCATTGCAGTCAGCACCGCTTTGGCCACAACCTGGCAGTCGGCTTGCACCCATATATCGAAAGTCGTTTCCCATTTCTTGCGTCGTTTGAAATCCAGATTGAGATAGATGCTACATGGCCCGGAATGAGATCTCTCTCTGTTTCGCTGAACCTGCTGCGCGAACTGCCGAATGATTCTTTGCGTTCCTACCACATGCATTCCAGTTCCAACAACCAGCAACAGATCTATACCTTTCCCTCCCGATAGGTCCTGTGCTTGAAATTCCATGATGCCCTGTGCATCTGGATGTTGCTGATCATACAGGACCACGTCCGGTAACATTTGTGGGATGCCTTGTACCCGCTTGCCTGCCTCTCTCCTGGCCTCTTGTGTTCTCTTGCAAGCGCCACAGCCTGGAAATCCTCCACTCCTGAGTTGATCCCAGTGTACAACCATATCCTCTACTGCACCACATAATTGGCAGTACAGGTACTGAAGACCTCCGTGCAACGGGATGCATTTGAATGGTCGGTGTTCGTCTTCTCTGCGTGTCCGATGATACGTAGACGTTCCCGCTTTCAATTCAAGTCCATCGATATTTTGAGTGTATGCCCGCACCAAAGTCCTGCGGTCTTCTAGTTTCTTCAAAAGTTTATGGAAGAGGGTAGGTTGGCTGTCTTCCGACATCCTAGCTAGGGTGCCAATAAACTGTGCAAACAACGGTCTCTGAGTATTGTCCTGTATGAGACAATGATCAGGCAGGTCCTTCCCTACTACAACCAAGATTTGATCCTACTCACTGTGATCATCGACAGTTGGAACATGTCTTTCAGATTCTTTTTGGGCAGTGCCAACTCTGGGACCCCTGGAACGTTCTGCTTCCTTCTAAAGTCCGGTATTCCAGCTTCCACAGAAATTCCAGCCCCTTCAGAAACCCTTCCATCAGAATAAGAAAGCAGGGACTAGCTTCGAGTCAAATGCTTGCCACATATCAAAACGATCCTTTGCGCACTCAAGACCGCTGACAACACAGAATTTGTGTTAGGATCTCCTGAGCTGAAATTGCACTGGGTGATAGGCATGGATCGGGGGTGCAGTTAACGCAATTCGGATCTTTTCTTTTTCTCCTTCACTTGGTTTTTTTGGTTGAAAACAAACTTATCAGGCTTACGTAGGGGCCGCAACGTCGTAAGAGAGGCGTGCGAACACCTTTGAACGGCTTACGTTGGTTGCTGCCCTTCCCGCTGGAGCCTTGTCCAAGGGAAACTGTATGTAAGGTCACCACTGGCCTGACGCCCCTAATGCAGATCCAAAACAAGGACAAATCAGCACGGGATTCGTTACCTCAGACTTAGATTAGGCAGTTTTACGTAATTGGGATTCACGCTTCGTATCGGATCGCGTCACCTCGCTGGTCTCCAAGCCTCTGTAGTCTCATCGAAGGCGAAACAATTCATAACTGAAAATACAGAAAGTGAGTGACTCGGAGGGTGTAAAAATATCAGGATCTGTAATACCTAACAAAGCGAACGGATAAAGTATTGTAGCTTTCGCGCCCCCTCCCTATGGGGATGCCAGTGGGTTCGGCGAGTTATTATTTATATTATTGCACTACTATATCACTACTATATCAACTGATAATCACGCTACGCCGGACGGAGTCGTTACCAAGCTATAGTGTCAACACACGTTTGGAGATCATGGGCAGCAGCAGCTCATCCACTTGTGCATTCAAGCTATGAAAAAACATTTACGAATCTTCGCGGGTCCGTAGGCATTCCCCTCCTCGCGACCATGAGTTATTCCCATCCCATCATCCTCATGGCTACCTCTCGAGCAGGTATTAGCTAGAGCTCGTAGAAGGCGACCATCCTCCTGGCGAGACCAGTTTAGCGTTCCCTGCCTTGACCACACGCTATCGCCGCTCAGAGCATCATCCTACGGAAATAAAAATAAGAGTCGTGCTCACCGTTGCTAGAGAATTTTCCGGGGAAGTTCGACTGCGTTCAGAGTGGAGGCTGATAACGGTTATCCAAGAATTCCTAGGCCGTTCTCGCGTGCATGTGAAAATCGAGGAATTCCAACTTAGTGTCACTCGAATAAATTGACAATAGCACGATTTGATTGTGCTACGACGACTCCGAACAAGAAAGCGATAACAACAGCGGTACCGCCTGATCCGGGCTCACCCGAGCTCCACTCCGAAGACTGAGTCGATGCTGACAAACCTCTCCGAGGTGGGGAGGATGAAGGCAAGCGCAGGCGGGTACGTCGCGAGCCTGAGAGACAGCCTGTGACGTGTGGGACGAAGGTGGAACCTGGTGGATGAATGAGAGGTGGGGGGGGCAAGGACGGGCCCGTTGGGTAGAGCGAAGGCGTGAGTGAGGACGCAAAGGTGGGAGCTAGGCAAGGGAGAGGGCAACGTCAAGCGACAGGTTGCCCAGCAGTGGGTGCTTCGGAGGTGGGCGATGGCGATGGCGATGGCGATGGCGATGGCAGACCACTGGCAACTGAGTCGACCAAGCTGTCTTACGTAAAGTAAGGTAAGCAGGAGTCATGAGGGACCTTTACGTAATAAAGAAACCCTCCTACCGCAACCTTCGCTACTCCGACCACGTTTTGGCATCTAACTGGTCAGCGGGTTGGGGGTATCTTACTCCTGCAGGACGACCCAGCGCATTACCGGCCAGTACGAGGTAATACGGAGATGGGCCTGCACAGGGGGTTCCGCATCCACCCGTTGAATTTCTTGGCTTGGTGAAATGGGTCACCTTCCTACTCTCCTCCGAGAACAAACCGGCGTGACGACAACGCATCGACCCGACGGCGACGGTGAGTACGTAAAACTCATCACCTCCACAACCTACTACTTACTACAGTAGTACTAGGAATCACAAATCTGTCAATAATATTACCCCAATAGGCTCAAGTTGCATTTCTTCGTCACCCTCCTCGCCCGGACCATTCCTACCCCCTGCAAATGCGGTCGCAGAAACCAAGGTATCGTGTCCAGCGATGTTCCTGACACGCGAAGAGATTCCAAATCCACTGTCAATCCCGTCACAGAAACGGAGGGTATACTTAGTGTACAACTCCCGAACGCTGAGCACGAATCAAGGCATGACGGGGAAGGTGGTTGTGACCAAGATTTCAAACACAGGGTAACGAGTCACCATCTGAGAAAGCTGTCGCGCTCAGGATATTGCTGAGCAAAGGTAAGGATAGACCACACTTACAACTACATTATCATGAACTAGAATGTATTGTCTGCGGAATAAACACGTACGTCTACCACACCAATGCATTATTGTGACAGTTGACCCTTTTAAATGGGAAAGCAGACCTTCGGTGGACCGGGCACAAATGTACGGTCACCTTGAAATGGCGATTATCGTCGAACTCCTGGAGTTCCCCGAGGCCTTAGAATCACTTCCAAGGTGTTCCCAATCATTTCCGGTGTTATTTTCGGGTAGTCTCGGAAACCCTCGGAACCACGGAAAATTTCCTTCTTCCTGGCGATTCCGAGTTTCGGGTGGAGACTTAGGTTGGAGAGTATTCAACCCCCCATGGTTCCTAGTTTTCTCACTTTCGTTCAATCAATATACAGACTGGTCATGTTATCCCTGTGAGTATTCTGGTGCTTATAAAAGTACCAGCGGCACCTTCGGACGGTCGTCCCTTTTTGGCACGGTGGCACGGTGGCACGGAACGTATAGAATTTTACTAACAGTCAAAAAGAGAGACTTGTACACTACGTTAGCAATAGACTGCTCTTCATTTGATTCTGAGAATAACAGTAAAGTATCATCTCTTCAGATGAGCTAGTCACTGCACGTGCAACGCCACTGTAGGCGCCTTCTTCGAGGGGGGCTGATCCCCGGCCGAACGTGAAGAAATCTACAGGGAGATCAGCCATCATGCTTCCAAAATGTTTTTGATGGCTCGTATTTGTACGACCGACCGTTACACACCCCGAGAATGCCGTGAACCATGGGGGGGCCTTAAGGAAAAGGTGAGATGTGAGCCGCGAGCGTCGAAAATGTCCGAGGTAAAAGGGGGAGACTGACGGTGTGTGCGTCATCGGGGTGCCAAAGAGGAGGCTGAGCAAGCGTCACACGCGTCACACATGACATCAACGAAGCTCCTGAAAGGAGAGCCACGAACGGCAATATGGAGACCCCGAATTTGAACGTGCCGCAGCGGCCACGGTCCCCGTGCTCTTTTCAGCGTTTGCGAGTATCGTCTCTCGCGCGTATCATCACACCTGTTGCATGGCAGCGCCGAGCAACGCGACAGAGAGAGCTGGAAGGCGTGGAGGCGTACAGTTGCGGGCGATGGGAGCACCGATAAGTGCCGTGCACCGCGACAGAAACAGCTTGAGGGCGTGCAGGCGAGCAGTTTGCGCAGAGTCCGCGAATATTAGTAAGAGGAGATCAGCTGCCAGCCGGCCCCTAGCACAGCTCGGAACAGGATGGCGTCGGGATCGGAACGGAAGCCACGCGGGTGCACACGCTGTGCAGAGCCGGCGCATAATATAATAGACGTACAGGAACTGGTGTGCTGGTATTAAGGCGGCCAGTGCTCTCTGGGATAAAAGTTCCCCACACAAACATCTTTCCTCAAGGTGAACAAACGTGGAGAGAGCTCACTAGAAGCGAAACGAGGACTATCATCAACTGTATTGCTTCAACCTTCAAGCCTTGGGCACTAACGGTCTCTTACGTAGTGTGGTCGTTCATTGAGGAGAAACAGGATAGGTGAGCGGCCGCTACTAAAGCTTCTTCGCCAGTCCGCATCCAGTCCGCATCATATTCCGGAACACTTGCTTGGCATGGACGCCCCAGTAACCTGGCGGGTCTAAAGCCTGGTATGTCGATTAGTTGACCTCGAGGTTGGTCACGTAGGGGGTAGTTTCTGATACTAGCGATGGAGTTTGAGTGGGGTGAGTTGCTTGCAACTATGGATTGAAACGGACCTCCCCAGCCTGCACCCACTGGCATGCCTCCAGACTCTCCCCGACGGGTCAGGTGAGTAGAAAGACTGCTGGCAGATTCATGAATGACAATTCAAACCTCCATGAAAAATCGAGTTTAGCCCGGCCACCTAGTGCGGTCGGTGGGAGCTAGAGGCGTCTGAAGGAATGGCCGGTGCAAATCGAGAACAGATGCGAGCTGAGCGCAACGGCCAGAGTGGATGGACTGGAACGGGGAAATTCTGTTCGGCATTTCCGTTGAAGAACTTTGGGGTTGCGGAATTCGGGTCAGCGAGGACGGGATTGGAAAGTGAGTCCAGAATAAGAACACGCACAGAGTCACCCAAGGAGAACACTCTGCCGTCCTTGATGTAGACATTCACATGTATGTTGGCCACCTTGATACGACGAATGATTTGGCAGGCGTAGATGTGCGTGGCATGGTCAGTGTACGAATCACGGTTGGGACCGATAATAACGCTGGCCTTGAAGTCGTGGTAGTAGCTCACGAAGTCTTGCACGACAACTTAGGGACCCTTGGAAACGTCGAGGGAAAAGAGGGGGTGGACATCGACGAACTCGAAGTGAGAGTAAGGAAGGTCAGGACTGAAGTCTTACGTGCGGGGGAGAGCTGGGAAGGGACCAAGTCACGGGAGCGTGCAGCGAGGCCAGGAATGGCACGAGAGACGTCGCTGGCTTAGTAGAGTGCCTTTTCGACACAGTTCACTTGAAAAGTTCGTTCCTGCACCCCCACACATCCTTATACACATCGGAGATGCGACTTGTGGCGGTGTAACGAGAGTTTGTGACGAAGAACTTAAGGGTTGTGGAATTCGGGTCAGCACGGACGGGACAGAAAGCGAGGCAAGGATCAGAACACTCACACTCGAGTCGCCAAAGGAGAGCACTCTGCCTTTCCTCGATGTTGACAATCACGTGCGCCTTGGACACCTCGATACCGCCAATAATTTGGCGGGCGTAGATATGCGTAACCCCGGTGGCATGGTCGGTGTACGAGTAGGGACGGATAATAACGAGCCTCGAGTGGAGTTGAGTCGCCTACGATCATTAATCACCTCCCTTGGCAGCACAGACAGCATAGTTCTTCTTCTTCACATTTTCCGCCCTCAGGTATTCCCGAATGTCCTCTGGTACAGTCGGCACGCCACGGCGCAGGCTCTCCAAGTCCTTCGTATACCTGTAAGAACCGACCGGACACGTCCAGATCCCCAAAGATAAATATAAGAAAGATAAATATAAAGGCATGGTATGACAACTACGCACCGGTACGACGCCCATCCACACCCTCCCGACGAGTCCCTCTCGTCCTGCATGTCCGCACGTTCGCCATATGGCCCCTCCGCCCTGACTTTCGCGCTCGCGCTTTCGACGCGCACCTTGAGTATCCGCGTGTTCTGCATCTCCGCGCTCGTCGGCGGGTTCCGTGCGGTGTCCCATCACCCTGGATAGGCAGCGCCGTTGGTGATGAGCGCCATCGCCCAGATCTTCTAGTCTGCGTCCGAGACGATGGTAGCGGTACCCTAGAGGATTGCCGAGCGGTAGTTGAAGCTGTGCGAGAAGGGATTCAAGGCGAGGACGAGTTCATCGACGTGCATCGCTGCGACAGATACGGGGAGTCCGTCTGATTCATCTGCATCTGATGAGATCTTCATAAGACGGCTGGATGTGTGGCCTACATAGTATGTGGAGAGCGTGTTTAGACGAGGGGACCCCAGGGCTGGTGACCTCTTGGAGGAATTCAAGCTACGCGCGGAGGCACTGGAGGCGCTAAAGAAGTGAGAGTGGCGACAAATCCGTTGACAAGTGTCTCACGGCCCAAGATAGTCGATAGATCAGATGACGGAATTGTCCGAGAACGGGCAGAGGAGACCAACCATGACTAAGAACGACATACAACGAGACATAAAAGACACCTTCCCTGATGATCAAGGACATATACCCACTTGTCCTTGCCGAAAAACCTGGAATGAATGTGTAACCAAGAAATAGGATGCTGAGGATCGTCTTCGACCGATCTCACGTAGCGTAAACACGCAGAACCATGAATACTGAGATTGAAGCCAAAATATGACATGAGGTGACATTGTGACTGAGACTCAACAACTCACGATCTGAAGTGCAAATGAACACCATTATCAGATAATCAGATGCCCATTCACGCGAATAATTGAGTCCAATACCTATGAAAGTATAAATTTTAATAGAGCATCATTTTGGATGTGAACACCTACAGTACTATATTAGAAGAGTTGTACCCACTCACCAGGGGCAAAATTCAGTGAATATATAATCTTATCACTGATAGTACAGCAGAGCCCTGGACATGGCTCTCTACGTTGTTTGTTATAGTGCACCGGGGGCAAAATTCAGTGATAGCTTGTACTGCTTCGCACATGCCACGTTCCTGAAGTTAATATTATTATGAAGGAAGTGCTTAGTCTGAGACGCACCTGAAATATTGGGTTTGCGGAAGGTTTT
>JBBPPC010000341.1:0-21723 GCA_038091775.1 Leccinum olivaceopallidum | reverse complement strand
CAAAGAAAGCAACAGAACACTTACTACAACAATAGTACGGAGTCTACAAAAAAATCAAGCCAAGTCAGTAACTGAATAAAAGAAAACAGCATGCACTTACCAAATAAACAACAACAAGTAGTAGTATAGAGTAGTGGATGATGAAGTGTAATAGAATTGAAGTGTTGAAGTGTTGAAGTGTTGAAGAGGGATAGTGGTGGTTGAGGGAAGAAAGAGTGGGAATTAAAATTGAAGAGTGCTGGCTTTATATACCTGGTGGCTGCTGAGTTCGAAATTTTACAATTTGTAAGCACACAACACAAATTATACAGACTGTACAGACTGTGGCTGTGTTGACCACAACACAAATTCTGCTAAGTCTTTTCTTGGACTTGTTAGGAAATGGTTCCCATGCTTAGTAGTGGCTGTACCGGATGTAGTAGATAGCCCTATCGACCATTTGACAAAGTTTTGAGGCCAATCGGGAGTTAGGCACCCAAGGTATAAGCAATCTCAACCTCTATATTGATAAATTCTAAATATATTGATATCAAAGTCAAATCTTAATGGAAAAATACGCTAAAAATATGGAAAATTGGGGAAATGTAGGGGATATAGGGGTAGAGATAGCACAGCCACAATAACCGGTTTCGACCAGTTTTTGTCCAGTTTTGAAAATTTCGACATTTCTTATAACCCTAACTGCACCTATCTGGAATTAGGCATAACCAAACCTCTTTAAGCAGTTACAAGCGGTCAGGGTTCAGTTAAGTTAAGGTTTTTGATCAGTTATGCCACTGGATTTTAAAACACTAGTGCTAAAGGTGTAGCACACATGTAATGTGGCTGTGATCAAGTGACCGAATAGCAGAACCATAACATTGAACACTGAAGGTACTCAAGGATGCAACCAAATATTTCTCAAGGTCAACACCCAACCTCGCCATGGTTGTGCCTGTTATGGATGTGATGGATGCAAGGCTCAGAGAACACGCCTGGAACGAGAAGCTTTCTCACCCCATCCGTGCTGGTATCACCATCGCGCTTCAAACGCTCAATGAGTCACTACTACTCCTTGACAGACAGTTTTGAAGTCTATTGGATTGTGATGGGTAAGCTACTAATTTATGATCAAATGTGCACTACAATCTAATAGAATATGAAGTCCTACACCCTCGTCACAAATTAGAATACTTCAAGGGTGCGGGCTGGAAAGATGAGTGGGTCCAAACTGCTGAGAGGCTCGTGCGTGATCGTTTCGAACACTCTTATGCTACCAAAGAAGAGCCTGATTCTGACATTGAGGTACTTGAGGTACAGCCAGTGAGTACTTATTCTATCTGATCATGCTAAATTTGTCCATTAATGAATCAAAGAAAACTGACAACATGTTCGACAACATGCCTGCCCTAGGTTCCCCCAAAATGAAGGACGGCCGCAATGAGCTCGACAGGTATCTAAGGGGTGATGTCGAGCATGTCACAGATGCTCTGGTCTGGTGGTACGAGCATCGTGTGGCATACCCTCGCTTGTCACGTATGGCGTTGGATTATTTGAGCATCACTGGTAAGCCATATATTTGTGCTCCATGCTTACTCATTTATCATTTCCAGTGACGTCAATTGATGTGGAGCGACTCTTTAGCTGAGAATGGCTCGTGCTCTCACATGTCTGATCAGGGCTGTCGGTGAAATCAACCCGGGCTCTATTGTGTCTTAATTCATGGTTTAGATAGGACCTCGTGAAGTCAGAGGACTTGAAAGGGGCAGCCGAGCTTCCAGAGATGAAAGAGGAGCAAAATTTGGAGTCGGGATGGGATAGTATCAATAGTATCTTGTAATTGATTGAAATATACAACCCATGGGTATACCCATTGCTGGTACATTCATGGGTCATTTTTTGCAGACCCATAAGGAAACCCATACCCATCTGGTGGGTATGGGTGTGTGTGCGGGTATGGGTGTGGGTATAACCTGGGATACCCCAGGATATACCCATGCTATGCTCTAGGCACGGCAAGTCTCGGCTTGGGTTCCACAAGACGGAAACTTCAATGTCACAACATTGTCAATGTACAATGGTTTTCTCTGACCTCTACCTTAGCTAGATGGTGCACAGACCATGATTACAGTGCCTGCCCTAAGTGTACATGTAAGTGCTGACTGATGTGATGATACATAAGAGAGTCTAGTCAGCAGGGTGTAGGGTATGACATTAGTGCTGATGTCAGGTCATGTGACTGTGAGAAAAGAGATAGATGCTGGGGCATCTAGATAAGATAAGATAACTCACAATGAGATAAAATGAAAGGAAAAGGAGTGTAACCGTGTGGGAACTGGAAAGGAATAAAATAAAAGAACATACTATTATCGAGATAGCAAGTATCCAGGTTGGTAACAACCTGTTTGAGTTGCTAAAGTGGATGGACAAGCATGCAATGATATGCCATGGACACGTCTGATTTGAAGAGGACCAGGAGAGTGCCATTAGGGTTATCTTTGCAGAAAGCAAGCAAGGAAGCTACTGAGTGAACGCATGCCATCCATCTTGGTACCCACAATGGCATCTTGATTGATCATGTCATTCAAAGAAGGAGAACCAGCACTGTGATTAATGACCATGTGAAATTTGTCAGAGTGAGGCTTTGGAATAACATGGACAGGTACACTATACATTCCAGGGAGAAAGTGAGGACCAAAAAATGGGGAGAAATACAAGACCGCTTCTTCTTCTGCAAACTGGTGACGAATGAACGCACTGTGTTCATCACATGATACTGGTCTATTAGAGTAGTCACGCATGTCAGAAGATCCATCCTGCAATGTATTTGCCCAGGGTCAGAAACCCTGGCAAAGGGCATGACAACCGAATCAATGAAGCAATGATTGGGATGTGTGGCGAGCAGGGCCTCAAAATGGTCAACATTGATAGGAGTGGACGGCAAGTCCCGTGGTTGTATTTTTGACAAGCTTCGGCCCATTGGGAGCAAACTTGAACACTGCTGGTGCGCCCTTTTCCAGTTGACCATGCAGGTGCGCCAATGTTGTATTAATTTCCAGATGGCAGGAAATGGGCTGACTGCAGGTCGGCGAAGTCGGGTTGAAGAGCAGGCTTTGACAGTTTGTGACTTGCTTGTGGACTGCTTTATCAAATTGGATGACATGGAAGTAGTGTTTAAAAGTCTGGTCCGGTCCTGGAAACTTCCTGATATGGAAAGAACTGGACTGAGACCAAAAAGACTGCAGGACCAGTCTTTTTTGGTCCAGTCTGGTCCAGTCTTTCAAAAAGACCGGAAGACCGACATATTGAAAAATACTATCAACGCTTGGCTTCCTGCCCATATTTTCTTTATGTAAATCGGTTCAGAGACCGTCCAGATATTAGTATTTTAAAAGTACATGTCATTCTCGAGTTGATGGACTTACAAAACCCATTTTGAGGTACCAGATTGTGGCATAGGAATCGAGCTTAGTGATGGCTGTACCAAGTCTAGCCAGGTGTGTCGTAAAGATTTGGATGCTTCTCCCACTTCCGAGGGTTTGGAATGACAGTCGAGACACTGGAGGTCCAACTTGACTTTCTTTTGACACACAGGTGTGGAGGATCTGTAAGACACTGCAGAAGAGTCGTCCAAGGACTGAGATGATTCAGTAGTGGAACTTGACTCATCCCCATTATCACGGTGTAAAGATAACAAGTCCACTAAGTGGGGGTTAGCAGGTAGTAGTCAGGGGTTTGCCTGGCGATAGGCTCGACCCTATAGAGGTCCAGGGAGTTCAGAAGGTTTCGTCGACGAGGGAGAAGGCGTTGAACAGCAGTCCAACGGTAGTCCGGAGGTATTGAAGACAGCCCGGTCGTAGTCCGGTGTGACTGGCGGTAGTCCGGTTGTGTCGGCGATGAGACGAACGGTGAGGACGAGCTCCGTAGTGAGCTATGAGGTGTGGAGGGGCAATCGGAAAGTCGTAGTAGCTGCATGGGATCCATAGATGTATTTTCCAAACTCAAACACAAGTCTTTATAGTCCCGGGCATATCCCGAGACTGTCTGACGAGTCTAATGTAGGTATATGAAACTGTAAACAAAACATAACAAAAGTAAAAGAAAACTGAAGACAAGACCGGGGCTCGCCGGCCGGTGTAAGCATAGTCCGGTACTACAGGACTAGCGGTACTGCGAAAAAGGGGACCGGACTGCGTAAGGACAGACCGGTATAGAGTATAATCGATGGGGAGGGGATCTGGAATATGTTAAAAGAAGGGGATACGAACACAGAGCCATACTGGGCTCTACAACGGAATGGTCTGCACTTGTGGGACGATTTGGACATGCCTTGGTCTGCCCCTCCATTTGGGTTGGCAACTGACTTTCACTTTCCTCCCCTAGATGAGCAATGAGCATTGGCTGACTCTCTTTCTTTGGCCTCCGCTGACTCCTTTTCTCCATAAACTCAATCAATGTCAGTTTGTTCTTCAACATCTCAATTTCCTGGTCGAGTGTGACCACTGAGTGTCTGAGCTTGCTGCATGCAACTCATTCTGATCGTGTTCAAGAAAGTAGAAGTACTGGTGGAGAGTTTCTTGTTCGTTATCATCTAGGAGACATGCTCCTGCGATGGCGAGTGGGATTGTGGTAGTTGCAGTGGGTCTGTCTACTCTTCCTTGTTGGAAGTTCTTGAGTGCATTGGTGCACTCATTCTCTAACTCGGGACGTGATCCAAAGTCGAGATCTCCTGGATTACCCAAGGACTGTGCAGACATTGCAGTTTGGTCAGAGTTTCCAGCATTTCCGGTTCTGGTGTTACTTGACATTGTGCATTTGACATCAAGATGGTTTGAGCAAAGAGTGAAAACAAAAGGAGCTCGAATGGTCAGATGTGTATATCGACCGGACAACAAGATGAAAGAGAGTGAGAGCAAAGTGAAAAGAGCTCCTAGGATAAGAGGAGTCATTGAGATCACGTGTGATGAGTCACGATCTCTGGTTGAAACACCCATGGCCCATTAAATTTAGTAAAATAAATAATACTTCACTTCATTTTTGACTTTCTGAAGTCACATGACCCACTTAGTCAGCATCACATGACCAATTACATCAGCTTGATGTTTCACTTTCTTTTCATGTTACATGACCTGCTTAGTCAGCATCACGTGACCTGTACCTTTATTCTCGTGCTAGTTGGACACTTACCATATTAAGTTAGCATAGCTTATCTGGACCAGCCCTAAGCTGGTCTGTGTGCACCTGTCAGTAGTATAAATACTTGAATGTAACAACTGAACAAGCCAGTCTTGTTCTTGTTGGATTCCCTCTTGCCTATATATTCCCTTCCTTTGTCTGTGCTTTTGCTGAGGTGCCATAGTCCTTATTGGATTAGAGGTTGCCTTCATTGAGTTGCTATGAAGTCCAAGTACACAGTATGATTCAACATCCAATATCCAATTCAATTTCTTATTCAGGCTATGCCAGTAGAGGCTAAATAAATTGAGAATATATATATTTGATACAAAGTTTAAATATGCACCACAAACAATTCTCATATATAAGAGTTGACATATTCAAACAAGGATATTTAGGGAATGTTAATTATTAGACAGTGACAGTCAGACTATGCCACATATATATAAATAGAGTACTACACAACATGTATAAACCCATTAGACATCATAGTCTTTCCTATGTAGTACTATATAGACACTTGAATTCTGGACTGGAACTACCACAGCAATAGTAGCACACCATATCAATTGACTATATGTGCCACCAAAGAATTGGTAGTACTTCAAAGTAAGCTTTAGTAATTCATGATGTATACAACCAAAGACACAGTACTACTAGTTGTGGGAGAGGGGTGATGTGATGAAATGCAACTTCTGAACAGGACCTTTCTTTGTAGCAGACAAGAGTGATGATTTATATTTGGTACCTTAAATGGCAGAGGAAGCAATAGATAAGGATGAGAAGGTAGGCTGCCTGGACTTGAGCACAGACCAACTTGAAATTTTTAAATGGAGATCTTTAACAACTGGCTGTGAGGATGGAGGATGGAAAAAATAGGGAAGTTGCTATGGTGGAAGGGAGACAGAAAAATTCTGCTCTCATCATCCAGGAAAACAGATATACACAGACCATTTGTTGACTTGCACATGCTGCTACAGCTTGAGTAATATGCTGCAATGATTCCAGCATTGTAATTCTCCATTTAAAACCTACAATGAGTCATTGTAGGATTTATGGTGTTGGAGTTCAATCAATGTAGTCTGTATTTAGTAACTTAAGTAATCACATTTGTTTTTACTCACTTGTAGCTGTACTGTACCTCAATTGACTCTAACCATAGTCCACTGAGAGAAGATAGCTTCATATACTCATTACTACTGACTCTGACTCTGACTCCGACTTGTAATGTTGCTGCTGCTCAGCTAACTGTGAGCCGGCTTTAGCTTATATCAGCTGTGGCACATTTTGGCTCATCAAAGCTTGGCTTGCAGCTTCAAACTAGAGAAGCTAAAAAAACAATACACTTATTCTGCATCTCAAGTAAAGCCTACAACAACAGTGTATGTAGACTACTTGTATGAACAAACAGTTTTGGTATCTCGAATGTGACAAAAGCTATTGAACAAATATAAACAACATCCAAATATAAACAACATCACCTGTGGGTGCCCTGTGACCACATCCGGCAGATCGGGACTCTGACAGTCCAATGTACGATCATGTCTGAGCAATGGCCTTTCTTGAAGTGATAGGTGACAGGCAGCTATCACTTGCATAGCTACATGTGGCAGTTCAGCAACTGACAAAAAACATAACAAGTTAGAGAAGATTTCCCACCAAATAGGGAAACACAATGCACTTTTTGGTCTGAACTGTAGATGGTGTTGTGGCAGGCTCGCCTGACACAATATGATCTCTAGGTAGTCTTGATGGGCTCAACACTGAGATCTTAGAGCATCTCCACATCAATTTTGCCAAGAAAGCATATACTGCAACCAGCCAAAAAGACTACACCATCCAGATGACCAGATGGCTCTGGTGGCAAGAGGTGATTGACTAGTTCAGCAATTACCAAGCTTGGTGACATGGGACTGGTTCATTGGATGCCGAATCCTCCCATTCAAGTGATTCAGAGCACCACTCCCTCACCAATATCTTGGACCTCACGTGGCGCCAGTACCTCACCTATCATCCCATTATCGAATCACTTGCCGGCCATAGTTTCCCAGGAAAACAATACATTATTTAGAACAGCATCATGGATCTCTTTATTTCCTTGAAGCACTCAGAGTGTTTCGCGACACCCTGCCTTGTGGGTACCAATACTTTGAACCCAACGTCAATGACCATGTTTGATATTTTCAGCAATGTGGTGCTTGTTACAAAACCAATGGAGCACATATGAACAAATGTGAATTTGAGGATATGCTCACACCCACAATGCTCCAATGGAGTTTGCAAGCCACTTACACTGGCCATATATGACACTGTCCTTGTGGATGTCAATACAGAGCTACAGCAACAACAGGGTGGACTGCATGGTACATTGATCTCAACTTGAAAGTCATTGTTTTTCTACCATCATTTAACTGTTTTGACAGGTCTACATGTGGCAGAAGTCCATGCCATCTTTACATTACCATTGCACCTAGGCAATTATCCTCATCCCCTTGCCTACATCCACTGGTTCAAGCTCATTTAGACTTACAATAACAATATGAAGATGTTTCATATTAACTGGTCTATGAGGCAGCGGCTTCCTAACAAGGAAGTTATTCCAGTGCATCAAATAGTTCTAGTGTTTTAAAGTCCAGTCTGGTCTGGTCTTTTTGCTCTTTTTGGCACAACTGGACCAAGACTGGTCTTTGAAACTTTAGAAATTTGGTAACCTAGACCAAGACCATAGGAAACCAGTTGCTTGTGGTTGCACATGCAGTTGCAACCAGTCCTCCATGAAGAATTATATTATTATAGTGATAAACTTTGGGTTCCAAGGAAACTCCACTGTAATGTGATAACTCAATTCCATGATTGCCCAATCTTCGGATACAAAAGTACTGAAAAGACATAAATAAGACTTCCTCACATGGTACTACTCTTGGCCTGGAGCTAAGAAGGACATACAGAAATATTGTAAAGCTTGTGAGTGCTGTGTACAAATGAAACTGACAAACCTTCCGCCAGCCAGAAAGCTACAATTGTTAGAAGTCCCAAAGGGACACTGGAAAAATGTGTCAGCTGACTTCATCACCAGCTTCCCATTGTCACATGGCTTTGTGTTAGTAGTGGTAGATGGATTCTCCAAAGAAGTGGCCTTCATGCCCACCATGAAAATAATCATGTCAAAAGGAACCGCTGAGCTGTACAGAGACTATGTATAGAAACATCGCATCATGGACTTTTTAATTCACTTATTTCCAATTGTGGACCCCAATTTTCCAGTCAAATGATGGTTACCAGATCTGCTCAAATTACTAAAAATAGAGAAGATGTCCATGGTATATCATCCCCTGACTGATGGACAAATGGAGCACATTAATTACAAACTTAATCAATATCTTCACCTCTTCACTGCAGAAAAACAAGATAAATGGGTCGAATAGCTTGCCATTGCTCAGTTCAATTTCAACAACACTTGCTCGTCTGCAACTGGCTTCACACTCTTCCAGTCAACTAAAATATTTGCCCCTCGTCTTGGTTTTTAACCGACATCTGTAAAGGCTCTGGCAGCAAAGAAGTTTGCAGAAGACATAAAAGCCCATCTAGAAAAGACTAAAGATGTGGTTCAGTGAATACACGAATGAATGATGGCTACACCAGAATACAAAATCAGAGATCTTGTTTGGCTCAGCACCAAACATCTCCGAGTCGCTCTTGACGAGTGCCAAAATATGGGCAGAAAGCCAGGAGTTGGTATTTATGCTAAGTAGGTGGGTTCTTCAAAAAGACCGCAAGACCAGACTGGACCAGAATTTTAAACACTACCAAGAGATGCCTGAATGCAGTGTGACAAATGCAAGGGAACAATTGCAACACACCAAGAGGGAGGCTGCTCGGGTAAATACCAGTTACTACTCAAAGGGGTGGCATGTTCATTGCAAGGTTGATTGAAAGATGATTGATTACCATTGTGTTAGTACACTACTGAATATACTTTTGAACCTACCATATTTAGTAGCTCATGTAAGCAAAAACATGAACTTAATCGAGCTAGTGTACTATTTATGCAACAGTATTGAGTACTTGTTCAAACACTGTGTTTTCAGAGGTAAGTTATCTATTGCCAAATAGGTGATGTAATGTAGGTATACATGGCAAATGCCTGCTGTATGCAAAGCTGCAAAAAATTATTCCAAAAAACAGATCATTAGTCTATTTTGGTGTCACCAGAAAGGTTGTAGCCTCTGTTTTTGTGATTCTGCAACAATCTAATCTATCTGATCTAATCTGGTTGAAATATGATCAAAGTGGTGGCCGAAACCTGAGCATTCTGATTGGTTAATATCAGCACTTAGGGAGATGTCTATTTCAAGACAGGGGTTGTATTCAAAGCTGTGAAAATCTATTGCCAAAAAGGAAACTTCATTATTCCTTTTTGGTATTATCCACATCTTATCTATCTGGATCAAAATTGATTAGATTAAATTTCAGAAATATATATATGTATACAATTGTGAGCAAGATAAGTTAGTGGACATAATGACATACTCAGTGGGCATGTCCATCATGTGAAATGGAATGTATTCAATGCAATGAGTGGGTGTGCCCTGACATAAAAAAATTGATGAACATGTTCAATGGAAGACCCTGTCATTGTTGAAAATGTAGCTTTGAAACTCAGGTCCATCATGTTCCACGTTGCCCTTTGAAAACCTGATGGTGTATTCAATTTTGAGAAGGGCCATTCTATGTGGAAGGGGTGAGTGGGTTTATCAATTTCTCCATATTCACTTTATTTTTCAGGAATTATTTCCCTTGCTCAAGATGAATGAAGTGGATAGGATACTCACAACAGCAACCCCGGGCCAGCATCTCATTTCAAAACTTGCTCAAATACTCAAGATAGCTGGCACTGACCCCGTCAACATCGCTTACCTCCATGCACAATCTGATTCCACGACCCAATTCCCAGTGGATTGGGGGAAAATGCTTATATTTTTCGCTGCTCTTTATATTCTAACAAGGTTCCGAACTAATCATTGAGTCATATATCCAATCAGTGACTCAGTCCATTGATATATGTAAATAGGTAGTATGTTGCAATCTCTATTCAGGATCATAAATCTTTGTAACTTGCGTATGTTCTATGTTCAAGTGGTATCAGACAATCATCTTCAATTCAACATATTGGGCTAGCAGCTCATCTTGCATATTCTATCTAGCTTCAAGTTGTTGGGAACCTTTCACAGTGAGTTATTTTCTCTTTGCACTTTGAATGTTCACATTCCAAGTGGGGCTGGTTTTGGCATCATCCTAACATATCCACATGGCTCAGCATGAAGACACCACCTTAGGGAGTCCCTGTATGAGCCAGTCAACTCATTGAGGGTCCCAGTTGAGCAAAGAGTACTGGTAGCAGCGGACTCAGGCAGATAAATGGGTATGTGAGTGGATACTCCAGTTCTCGGAGTTTTTGGTTCCTCTCTAACATTTTGAGTAGGATGATGTTGATGAGGTTTAGCTCGGAACTCAGGAATAGTTTCATTTGGTCCTCTATGAGGAGCTAACCAAGGACAATCATAAGAAGGATGTCTTCGATAGTAATTATCGAGATTTCTTTCTTCATTTAAATCTTCGAGTCTATCTTGTAGATCTCGAGCAATGTCTGGTAATTCATTACCAGATTTATCATATCAATCTAATAATTGTCTTTTGTGTTGATGTACTCGATCAGGAGAAGTTCTAAAGTGGATTTCTTGCTGAGTGCGAGTTTGTCCTCGATGTAAAGGACTATATGGTTGTAATGTCTTGGATGTCTCTTCTGATTCATAAGGAGGAGAAGGTAAAGGAGAATCATCTCGAAGTCCAGAAAAATCCCAACCAGTAGATTTCAGGAGAAGTATTCAAAGGTGGTTGTGATTGTGATGGAATATTAGGATTTTGAGGTCCTATTAGATTCAGTGGATGAAGTTGTGGTGGAACTATTAAGGTTGGATAAGTGATGATCTGATCAGGATAATTCTTATCTGTTCCAGTTCCAGGTGCAGGTAAAGCAGCTTCTTCTTCCGGTAGTATTGATTCAGAAGAGTTTGGAATAGAGGAAGGTTCATCTATAGGTCTTAGTTTCTTTGAACAATAAGAAAATACTATTTCATCGAAAGTGGCAGTGGAAGATATGAAAGTTCTTCGACATGTAGGACAATAAAAGCGATAAGCTTTAGATCCTTGTTCATAGCCTATGAAGATTATTTCTTCTGCTTTTGGTGTGAGTTTGTTTTGTCTCAAGTCTTTTGGAATGAACACATATGCTTTACAACCGAAGACTCGGAAATAAGAAACATCAGGTTTTTTATCTAGGAAAATTTCCGAAGGAGTTTTCCATTTGTGTCGTCTCATTGGTTGTCTATTATAGATGTGTAATGCTGTTTCAGCTGCATCTTGCCAGAATGAATTCAGAAGACAAGCATTAAGACGAATAGCTTGTGCTTTTTCCATGATGGTTCTATTAAATCTCTCTGCTCTACCATTTTGTTGTGGTAGATGAGGGACTGAGTATTGTCGAGAAATACCTTTGGATGTGAAGAATGATAAGAGTTCTTGACTTAGATATTCTCCACCTCGGTCTGAATGGACAGAGGTAACTGAAAGACCAGTCAAAGTCTCAGCGTGAAGAACCAGGTCACGAAAGTGAGAGGCAGTATCACTCTTGCAATGAATAAAAGCAAGGAAGGCAAAAGCACTACAGTCATCAATAAAAGTGAGGATCCATTTGGCATGGGAGCGTGACTCAGTAGGAAGCTCAATGAGATCGGTATGAACCAAACCAAGGACTCAGGGAAGAGCATTTCTCAGAAGATCCAAGAGGACGCTCATGGGATTTACCAAGCTGACAGCCATGACAAGGATGGAAAGAGGACAAAGATGGTGTAATTTTAGGTACACCTTTTGTAGATGTTGAAGCATGTTGAAGTGCGTTATCAGATCCATGTCCGAAATGATGATGCCAAAGTTCGAAAGAAGAAGTATCCTGCAAGGTATGTACATCTGCAGTAGTAGCTACAATCATTATCTCCCCAGTCATCTGTATTGTAATAAGAAGGTTGTGAAGCTCTTTCTCTGGGAATTAAACCAAGCTTCCAGGTACCATTACGATGCCTCCGAGTGTCACCATTGTAACATTCTATAACTCGGGTAACTTCTTTCTCATCCCTTCGAGCAGGGATCTGGTATGTACCAGTCTTAATATCCATCTGCTGTCTCTTGTAAGAATTGTATCTTTGAGGTGGAAGAGTAGGAGGGGACAGACTGGGTTCGGCATAGTTCATGCTGTTATCCTGATTGGTAGCATTAGCGAGAGCAGATTTGATGAGGAACGATTGGGCAACTTGAGTATACTCGGATGTAGAAGGCCATCTGGAATTTGCCTCAGTGCTCATTTCCTCATCTTCTCTTGTTACCACATAGTCATCTTGAGACTCATCATATTCGATAGGAAATTCCTCGGAAACCTGTTTTGGAAAGATCACTGTTTCGTTAGTGGAAGTATCAGAAACTTCAAATACCATTGATTCTTGATCAACAGAGGCAAAGTGTGCGAAGGTTTCCACCATATGAGCCTTTCCTTTTCCTTTAGCAGCTTTTCGTTCCTGTCTTTTCTTGTAGTTGTCTTTTTGGTGTTTTCCTCAACGAGAGAAAGAACTACCACGACTTCTAGTAGAACCATGACCACGACCTTGATACTGGTTGAAACTCGAACCATTATTGTTATGATTCGGAAAATGGTTACCAGATTGGTTTCCACTACCAGAATTGTTGTTGTTATTCCAAGGCCATTGTGGACCAGGTCCACGTCGAAGGGTCGAAGTTCTGTTTACAGAACTATTGTTTTTAGAACCAGAGGGTTCAGAAGAGAGTCGATGAGCAAGGGAATGAGAAGTAAGACAAGAACGAAGAGTGTTGACTTCCATGGATATGTGAGGAAGCATATTGTCTACTGTAAAATTGGCCTGCTCCACAGTTTGTATGATGTGGGAAATCATTTGGTCGAAAGTGGAAGAGAGTTGGGAAAGGAGGATCATAGCTTTGAGATGGGATGGAATAGTCAGACCAGCTGCTTCTAGTTGTGTAAAAAGAGAAGTGATGGTTGACAAGCCTTCGGATACTTTGTTCGTGTCAACTCTAGTGCGTAGGAAGTCTGAAAAGATAAGGAATTGTCTAGGTATTCCTTTCTTTCCGAAAAGTTTCTCCATTTTTGTCCAAAGACAGTGTGCGAGATAGGGTTTGGTGTTGTTTTGTATGGCAACGTAGTCCCAGACTACTTGCTGTTGTAACTCAACCGAGAGTGTGGTAGCGAGGAAGCCATGAATCTTTTGATCAATGACGACCCACTTGTCCTTAGCATCTTGGTTGGCAAGGATATCATGGACATGAGATCCATTTATGAAACACCATCCTCTGAGCATAGAGAGAAGACCTCGTAGAGCCAAAGCCCATACAGTATAGTTTGAAGCACCAATGAGTATTGGAACACGAGCAATGTGATCTTTTGTGACAATGAAATCAGAAGGAGTTGTTGTAGCCATAGTGAAGAATCTGAGAAATCAAGCAAATAAGAACTGTTCGAAAGCATCAGCACTTGGATAATAGCTATAGAGAAAGAAAGGAAGTGATGCATGTTCCTTTATAGCATCAAGGTCCCAATCGAGATCAGCAAAGTTGTGTAACAATGCAAGATCAAGATTACCCCCTTCATGTTCCAACAGATTATCATAAGGATCATCAGATTCCGCAAAAGAGGTCTCAGAAGTCTCTTCTGGTAATGTGTCCATTGTTGCTAGTGAATAAAAGTCCGGTCCGGTCCGGTTTTTGACTGGAAATTTGGGCAACCGGACCGAAACCGGTCCTGCTACAACTCTTAGTATGGGCAACCGGCAACCGGTCCACAAGAAACCGGTCCTATCGGTCTTACAAGCAGTTGCGACCGGTTTTGGACCGGTCGACCTGTAGACCGGTTTTCAGGCTTGGCAACCGGTGTACCGGAGTTAGTCCACACTCTTAGCTACCATTACATCAAGTTTCCACGTAGTTCCGACCATCTCCCATGGAGATATGACCGTTTCCGATGGGCATCTCAATTTCGAAAATATGTAATCTACACAAATAATGTTATACACCTATTACCTGTGTTGCTAATGCTTACCGATGGCTGTACCGAGTCTGCTACATACCCCTGGCTATCATATGAACCAAGATTTAAGTGATTCTGACCATGTCCCATAGAGATATGAGCATTTATAAGTGACATGTCATTTTTGTGAACATGTCAATAAACACATTTAGTGTTCTAACTACTTGTTATACTCAAAATATGTGTCTAATACGACTGTAGATGAGTGAATATGGTTGTGAATAGTGTATACTCAATTGAATAATTCAATATGAAAGTGAATATTGGATGATATATTCATATCTGGCTCAAAAAATCTCAAAAAAATGTGGAAAAATCACCAAAAATTATGGAATGTACTATAATACATAGGGGGTGGCTGTACACCGGTTGCAACCGGCCCTAAGCAGTTGCCAAAATTTTACCGAAGCCGGCAACTGGCAACTGGACTGGTCAGGACTGTTGCAACGGTCCTGACCAGTCCAGTTGCAATCAGTTGCGGTCCAGTCCAGTTGCCAGTCTTTCAAACGGTCCACAACTGGACTTCGAAACACTAATTGTTGCGGTGTGTCTCGTGGGTCAGTCAGGATCCCATGGTAAAGGAGTTTCTTCCTCCCTATCATGCCTAATGGCATCCTCTGCATCTCTTCTTTCAGAATCGTCCCATTCTTTCCATTCTCTCCAGCGAATTTCTTTATCCTGTAACCATTGAATGCAACAATTGATTCGACATTCTGGATAAAGGGCTTGTGTTTCCCAATAAACTCGAAAAGTTTCCTTCCTATCTTCTCCTGTTTCCAACAGTTTATAAAAAAGGGTAGAACTGAAGGTGACCTAAGACGGCTATACAGCATCTGGCACACCGAACACTAAATACAAGGATGGAAGGGAAAGTCGTCGTCAGAGGGAATCCAATGAGAACAAGACTAGCTTGTTCCGTTGGCTGTATTCACGTTTTATACTACTTACAGTTGGTCTGTGCTACAGAGGCTATACTACAATGCGTCTAGGGCGTGTATCAACACAGCCAGTACTAACCTCAGTAATTGAACTACTATGGATGTATATATCAGATAGCGTGGAGTCCACGTGCTTATGAATAGGTAGGAAGGTGTGCATGTTGAACGCCTAGCGTAATCGTGCGCTCGATTGCGCTTAAACGCTTCGGCCCGATGAATATCCGCCCCTTATAAGCGTATATGACCTTATGTCATACAATACATAGTTGTAGCTCCGCTTCAAACTCCGCTCCTGTGTATATATAGGCAGCCCTTATGGCGCCACCAATATAACACTTTTCCCTCCCACTTTCGTGTGATCACCAAGCAACAACCCAGGTAAGCAGTAGTGTCTCACTCTGCCATTAACATGCCTGCTCGTCAGGTTATGAGCCCCGGCTCGTGACACTGTGGCAGCGCCCTCGCGGCTGCGCCCAGTGACACTCAGCCTTGCCTGGCTGGCGCTTTTTTACAAGCTGCCTTCGGCGCAATCGAGCGCGCGATTATGTGCTGCTTGAAAGCACCACCAGGACTGACATATGGCGCCATAATGGCTGCCTCCAGCGCCCTATGGGGCCGCTATGTTGCTCCATAGAACACGTCACTGACGATGTTCCATCCTAGAAAATAAAAAGATGACCTCGAAACTCGCTGAAATGATCCCTGTCCTCACCGGTGCCAACTACTTGGACTGGGCTGCCCCCATGGAGGACTTCCTCCTAGCTCAAGGAGTGTCCGCCGCCCTCTATGACGACGAACCCAAGCCCATCGACAAGAACGCCATCACCCCTGAGGAAAAGAAGGAGATCCGCGAGTGGCAAAAAGACGACCGAGAAGCTCTCGGCTACCTTCACCTCCGCATCTCCCCCGCTCTTCGCGTCAAAAACGCAAAGCACATCAGCACCGACGCACTCTGGGAATCACTCAAGGCCGAGTACGGCGCCCCGGGTATCTCCGCCGCCTACACAGAGTTCAAAGGCCTCCTTGATCTCCGCATCCCTGGCGACTCTCATCCCGGCCCCGCTCTCTCCAAGATGCAGATGCATCTCACTCGCCTTGACACTCAGGGCTACAAGATCGCCGCAAACGTCCAAATGATGATGATCCTAGCAAAACTCCCAAACGAAATGAGTGTCATTGCCCAACAGCTCTCCCAGAGCTCCGCCTCCGAACTCGCCAAAGTAACCATCGACGACATCGAGCACCGCTGCACCCTCTCTTGGGAACAACGGACCATGCGCTCCCACGGGGGCGGACCTAAACAGTCCGCCAAGAAACTATCGGCCGTGAAGCGTAAGCCCGACGATCCCTCCTTCTCCTCCCAACAGCAGAAGCAGCAGCAACCCCGCGAGTCCCACAGGGACCAGCAGGGAAGCAGCGCTCACCCGTCCTCGGACCAACAGCCCGATGAAAGGAAGAAGAACAAACGAGGATCGAGAGGGGGTAGAGGACGAGGAAAAGGAAGGGCAACTGATAACGCCCACCTTGCTGACGATGCCCGCTCTGATGCTGGCTCCGTCAGCACTCACTTCGCCAACATCACTCGTCACGTTCATACCTCTGGTCCTGAACCCGTCGCCGATGTCCGCCGTCTCGCCAACCTCCCCGCCGCACCTCAGTACGGCCCTCCGTGCTTCGCCCAGACGAAGCAAGCTCTCTCCCTCGCCGACAGGCTCGGTGTTGAGCGTTCCCTTGAGAACGTTCGCACCCTTGAGCCATGCACCGAAGCCGCTGTGAAACTTCGCGCGCATAATCGGTCAGGCACTTTCGGCGGACCGTCCCTCGCTCCCTACCAGGAGTACCGTCCCCTCCTCGAGAGAGTTGCCTCTCCCGACCTCGAGCAGCCCAGAAAACTGCAGCTTCGAGAAGAGGACTTTGAGGTTCGCCCAGTTCGCCCTTGCAAACGCAAGCGTGTCGGAGTGCTGGCTGCACCACCTGCGCCGCCTTCCCCCGTCGAGGAAGATTACGCTTCCGACGACGTGTCACTCGGGTTCTCTGAACCCGACACGCCATATGCGGAGACTCGGCCCCTTCTGTCTGTCCCTGAGGCAGACAACGATGACGTCGTATCGCTGGGAGAAGAAGAGGACGCTGCCTTCTATGGCAGCATCGTTGAAGGATGTGGAGTGGAAGAGGACATGATTCCTCACTTCCCTGAGGACGTGGACATGGTCCACGACTCATTCGAAAGGTCAGTCCAATCGCGACTCCCAGTATCACTGTCCAGTCGCTCACTACGTGCTGCTTTTTATGCGCAACCCAACGTAGTGTATAGCAATTGTAGCAGTAGCACTACATGGACTTTGAATACACGTGTTCCCTCCTCTTTGCATGCCCTGTGCGCGAAGTGTAATGAGACACTAAACGGAAAACACGCCGATAAGGACGGTAAAAAATACTGGATCCTCGATTCAGGTGCCTCGCTGCACTTCACTTGTGATAAAAGCGATTTCGCCACCTACACAGAATTTACTGATGAGGACGACTACATTAAAATCGCCACCGCCACCAGTCATACAACCGTCACTGGTTATGGAACCGTCATCCTTCGAGTCAACAACGGATCCGGCCATCTGAACGTCATCACCCTTGACCGGGTATACTACCTCCCCAGTCTCTCTGGTCCACGACTCTTCTCCCTTGGAACCTTTTTTGAAGAAGGGTTCACCATGAAAGGTGACACGAGGTCCATAAACCTGTACAAAGACGGCCGGACGATCTGGCACTTCACTCAAGTGAACGGCGACAACATGTACTCAACCTACGTTGAGGTTCTCCACCCCACGGCTGCTTTATGCGCCCTAACGGTTAACGCTGTCGACTGGACCACAATGCACCGACGCCTCGCCCATCCTTCAAAAGATGTGCTCAAGGCCGCTGAACAACATGTCAATGGTTTCCCGACATTAACCTCACCCGCCAGTGGGAAACCCGACTCCATGTGCCCTGGCTGCGCCCTTGGCAAAATGCCGAATCGCGCCTTCCCACCAACCGAACGTCGAGCCTCTGCTCCTTTCGAGTTGATCCACTCGGACCTAAAGTCCTTCCCTGTCGAAAGCTATAATAAGCATCGATACATCATCGTCTTTCTCGATGATTACACCTCCTATGCATGGGTCGGTATGCTGCGCACCAAAAATGCTGCACTACAAACTTTTCGTGACTTTGTTGCCATGGTAAAAAATCAACATGGTGCCACCATTAAGAAATGGATGTCCGATGCAGGGGGTGAATACAAGTCGAAAGAATTCGACAGTTTCCTCCGATCCAACGGAATTGAGGTCCTTACGTCTGCTCCACATACACCTCAGCAGAATGGTCACGCAGAAAGATTCATGCGTACCATATCGGACAAAGCTGAAGCCATGCGACATGACGCTTGCTGTCCCCCTTCTTATTGGGGATTTGCTATCAACCATGCGACCCACATCTATAACAGGACCCCCCTTCGACGGCATAAATGGGTCACCCCCTTTACTATTCTACAGGGTCAGCGACCCGACATCAGTCACTGGCACCTGTGCGTCTTCGGCTGCGGTGCCTATGTCCATCTCCCAACCGCTAAGCGCGAAAATAAGCTTGCTGCTAAATCGGAGTTAATGACCTACATCGGTGTCTCCACTGATAATTTGAACAATTTCATGTTCATACGCACCTCAGGATCGGTCTTCACCTCCCCCCACGCCATCTTTGAGGAGACACTATTCCCTCGCTGTGACAAACCTTCCACTCGGCGACGTCCCTTGACGGATGATCATGATCACAGGTTCCCCACTGGCCGCCCTCCGGCGCCGTTCACCCCTGATGACAATCGTTGCGATCCACCGGCCGATCTCGGAAACGATGCCCCAGCAGAGGAATTCCCCGACGTGGATGACTCTTTTCGCTCCGCTTGCTCCACTCCCCGAGCTCGTACTCCTGAACAACCCGCTCCGGTTACACCTCCTCGTCGTGCCCCTCTGGAACCGCCCGCTGCCCCTCGCCACTCCCAGCGCGATCGGTGCGCCCCTGCCCGGCCGGGCAATATATATGGCGAACGCCGGCCCATCGACCGGTACCGTGACGTCGAAACCGACGGCACCTGGGACCGCCTGCTATCCGGCGAGTCTTCAGATCGCTGTGATCCCGCCCCATCCTCGCCTGATGAGGACCCTGAGGCCCTCCTAACTCGCATATGTCGGGATGGGGGTGCTCCTTTGCTCGACTTCCTATGCACAAAGGCGATCACCGACTCACCCACTCTCTCCAAACCACCTCGGGAATGGTCCCTCAGAGACATCCAAGCCCTACCACAAGCTGAGCAATCGCTATGGAAAGAGACCTGTGAGGTGGAAATGAGCATGCTCAAACAAAGAGACATTTTTGAATTAACACCGTGCCCAAAAGGTCGCAAAGTGATCAAAAACCGATGGGTATTTGATGCCAAACCCGATGGCCGGAAGAAAGCCTGCCTAGTGGCAAAAGGCTTTGCCCAGATTGAAGGACTAGACTTCAACGAGGTCTTCTCCCCAGTCGTACGCTTTGAAACAGTCCGACTGATGCTAGCACTTGCCGCTCTTGAAGATTGGCACATCTCCGGACTCGACGTCAAAAGCGCCTACTTATACGGCAAGCTAGACGAAGAAATCTTCATGGAACAACCCGAGGGCTTCTCCATTCCAGGAAAAGAGAACTATGTGCTGCGATTGAAACGCGCACTCTATGGCTTAAAACAAGCCGGTCTCGCCTGGTGGAATACACTCAACGAGTCCATGAAGGAACTCGGCTTTAATAGGTTGAAATCCGACGCCGGTATCTTCATATACCAAAACCCTAAGACAAAAGTCTTTGTCATCATTTACGTCGACGATGCTTTCTTTTGCGGACCTAACAAGTCCAACGTTGAGAAACTCAAGGCCAAATTTATGGCAAGATGGGACTGCAGGGACCTTGGCTTCCCCAAGGAATTCCTACGCATGAACGTCCGTCGCGAAGGCCGCAAAATCTACATAGATCAATGCGCCTATCTGCAGACAGTCCTACTTCGCTGCGGAATGGCAAATGCCAGACCTGCGCGAACCCCTCTCCCTCAGGGATACTATCCCGAGCCAAACACCGGCGAAGCCTCACCAGCCCTCCGCTCAAAATTCCAACAAGTCATCGGATCCCTACTCTACATAATGCTAGGAACCCGACCTGATATTGCCTACGCCGTGACCGCATTATCGCGTCACTCTGCAAATCCTACGCAGGATCATCTAGACAAAGCCCTATACATCTGTCGCTACCTACTCGGTACCGCCGACTATGCACTAGTCTATGATGGCAGCTCCGGCAAAGGCCTAATGGCTTGCACAGACTCTGATTGGGCCTCTGACCCATCAAATCGAAAGTCGCAAACAGGTTACTTCCTGAAACTCGCAGATGGAGTCTTCTCCTGGAATTCACATATGCAGAAATCCGTTGCACTGTCCTCCACTGAGGCAGAATACATGGCACTGTCCGACTGCAGTCGCCAATGCGTCTGGATCCGCAACCTAATGAGCGAACTCGGATATAGGCTCGGACCTGTCCCCATCTGTGGTGATAATCAAGGATCCATCTTTATGGCATCAAATCCCATTACCGAGAAACGTAGCAAGCATATTGCTATTCGCTATCACTTTGTGCGCGACGCTCACTCGAATGGAGAAGTCGATATATTCTTCATCGACGGAAATGACAATCCCGCTGATATGTTCACCAAGAATTTGGGACACATTAAATTTGAGATCTTTCGCTCTCAACTTGGCCTAGTCTTTTATGACCATGATGGCCGGCAGCTATAAGCGCCATACATATTGCTTACGCGCCTTCACTGGCAGCTTAGCAAGGGGGTGTGTTGAACGCCTAGCGTAATCGTGCGCTCGATTGCGCTTAAACGCTTCGGCCCGATGAATATCCGCCCCTTATAAGCATATATGACCTTATGTCATACAATACATAGTTGTAGCTCCGCTTCAAACTCCGCTCCTGTGTATATATAGGCAGCCCTTATAGCGCCACCAATATAACGCTTTTCCCTCCCACTTTCGTGTGATCACCAAGCAACAACCCAGGTAAGCAGTAGTGTCTCACTCTGCCATTAACATGCCTGCTCGTCAGTGCATTCAGGGAGGGTAGTGTTTAAAAGTCCGGTTTGGTTTGGTTTTCTTGCCTTTTTTGGCAAGACCGAACCGAAACTGGTTCTTCAAAACTCGCCTTGGCTGGAAAACCAAACCAAACCATTCGCAACCGGTCTTTGTTGGTCACGATGTCGGTTATGACCGGTCCTAACTGGTCTTTCAATGTTCACGTGTAGGCAGCATGGTATTTGATATAAAAGATTGGTCAAGGTGAAAAAAAAATTGTCTGCTCTATAGACTCTCCCCCTCTCTGCCAATCCTCGACAATGCCTGGACCACC
>JBBPPC010000340.1:0-21745 GCA_038091775.1 Leccinum olivaceopallidum | reverse complement strand
CCCAGGAAAAAGGGTGCTGTACAGGAACAACCAGTTAGGGACCTTGCTGGATAAGCTGTAGTGCTATACAGCACTGTCCAGGCCTGTCCAGTAGAAGGTTGGTTTGCTGATGTGGGAGATCTTCTTCAAGCTGCGCGTTGAAAGAATACATGTTGTTGATCGATACAAAGATTGCCTTGGCGAAGGGATAACAAGATGTCTTCGCCAGGCAATATGCAGCTAAGGTGCGCTTGATGTGGAGGATGAGTGCAAGGATGTGGAGTAGTGGAGGGGCTGCAACCCCCTCCCACCTGAGGCTGTGAAGACGGTGGTCCGAGGAGGCTTGTGCACCAAGAAACATGACAGTGTCGTCCGCCGTGCCCCACAGGCCAATCCAGCCGGGCAGTCCATTGCCACGGATGTTGCGTTCAATGCGGATCACGGCAATCGGATCATCAATAGGTTCCTGACCAGGGGTGCCGGTGAGTCGAACCACGAGGCGGATGTACTCGTGTTGCAAGGGGGAATGTGACTTCATGTACGCTGCCTCCATCACTGAGTAGTGTGCTGCATCATGGAGAACAGCACTACTCCAGTCAAGGAGATTAAGGATTGTGCCGGGAGCTGGAAAGAGAGGTGTTTGCATAGTGAAGTGTTTGGGAAGTTGAATGACGATAGGAATGCAAACATCCCCATCCGCGGTCTTTTCTATGTCTCTGGACATGGTTGGAATAATGATACTATATTCCAACCCGCAAGAATTCCTGGCCCGATTCATAATTTCAGCCCCTATCATGTTTGGACAATAGGTATTTACCCTTCTTTGCCACGTGCCGGATGGCCCGGACCTAGCCACTCTCTTTTTTCGCTCATTGCTATTTCGGGTTGCTTGGTGTCTTCTTGTCTTGCTAGCAGACGGAAGTTTCGTAGAGACAGTCGTCGGGGCTGCTGCACGACAGCATATGACCAGCCTGGGCGTCGGTAAAGACGTCCGCTCGCCCTATGCCATCACTGCCTTCGTCAACCAACACGGAAAGCCAGTGTATCGTGTCGGGTCAGTCCCTGAATTTGTTGTCCTGCTTTCAGGCAAAAGTAACCCGTGACAAACTAAACTAGATACCACGGCAATCGCGCCGGGTGAAGAAGCTCAATCCAAAGTTCAAAAGGTCACCACTTGCATTGACATCTCCCAGACATATGGCCGCACGCTAAAGGGGCGATCCCGTATGAGCGTGCACAACATCCTCGCTCAGAACAAATCCAAACCGGTGGCGCCTCTCAGATTGGGGCCCGTACAGGACGCACGCACGAGGTCTATCCCGGACATGTTTGGGGTCGCCGTCGGTACGTCTTCCTCTGAGACCCTCTCGCGGCAGCCCACGCCCACTGGCCGTACACATTCGCGTAGCTAAAGGGCGCCGACACCCAAGTCGCCCTCAGGTGTCATCTTTGGTGAGATGACGCGCTGGCCGAGTTGTTCCGTTCCCTCTTCGCCTTCTGCATCTGGATTCACTGGGGATATTTACATCACACATCCATTCGGTCCAGGGGTCACCTTTGATTCTCCACTTCACACGAAGATCCTATCTTCCTTCCTCTCCCTCGCGCTCTCCGCGAAATGCAGTCTTTCGAATCTGGACTCACTGCGCGGACGGACGACATGATGCGACAAATCGGGGTAGCCCATCATCTCCTCCAAATGCTAATGTCACACCCGATTTCGATCATTCGGGCTCGGCATCGCCGCCGCCTCGTCTTGTGTTCTCTCCCTTTGCCGACGACTATGACATCCCACTGCCTGATCTGATCCTCCACTCCCAGAGACGACCATGCACTCGCGGTACTCCCCCGAAGTATTTGATGTGCTGCAGACCTATCGTGGTCTTCCGCTCTTGGACCGTTTGATCCCCAGCTCTGCGGGAGAGACGACGATCAAGACTACGCGCCGATGACAGCGCGGCCCCACGGGACGACCCTCGATTTGTCCTGTGGGGAGAAACGCATCTGATTTCCGACACGGACACGGACGAACACTCTTTTTCTCAAGGCAGTCATCGAGTCCTGGCGTATCCTCTCCTACCAGTTCTCGGTAATCCCTCGGTCGATATCCCTAGCTTGCGTTTCTCCACAGACAACCAGAATGCCGACACCAACAAACATCGTGTTCTTCAAGGTGCCACCATCGAACGGTGAATCGCCCAGCTGACTTCTGATTTTAATTACGACGAACTTCTCAACTTTGTTCTTCAACTACGGTACATACATCTCTGCCATGATCGACCTGTGTCATTTACTCGTTTGTCGATTCCATTGGAGTTTGAGTGGGCATGCGAACAAGCAGGATGATCTGGCGAGGAAGATCGTGAGGGTTCGGACGTTCGTCGCTATCAGGTATTGGTCGTTGACATTCTTTGCGACGGACTTTCCAATCGAGAGCTGAGGCTGCTGCTGGCGAGTTGGTTAAATGCGTTGGTCAAGGATCCGGTGTTGAAGCGACACCAAGAGGGGTGGTGAGTTTGATCATCTAAGCAACGATGCCTCGTGTCCATTGATGATGTGCTGAAACCACAGATCGCGCGGAGAATAGTCGTCTTGCCAGCGTTCGCCCGCCCAATGATAAGGATCCTGAAGCGGCCAAATTTCTCTCGGATGTTTTCAAAACCGCCTGACATGTTTGTCTCCGTGTCTGGATCGCGAGCGTGAAAGTATTGTTGAAGAAACTGTGGAAATGTTGAGTTGAAGCAGTAGTCACCGAGGGAGGAAGTGGAAGTTCGATCGATGCCAATCTACTTCCGACACCAGCTTCCGGCAGTGGGTCAGGAGGATTCCGAGTCGGAGATCATTTTGGTCCGTCCGCTGTTTTCACTTGATCCCATGGCCCAGGCTTCTTCCGGAGGTCTGGAACATGGCTTTTCCCTAAATGCATTATGATACTTGCGATCATATGTACAGGTTTTAGTAAACGTTGAGTTGAATCAGGTCCATGTGTTCTAAAGTACTGTGTGTGCTCTGACGCACGATGAGGGTATATAGTCCATCCGAGTGCTCTACCAAGCATGACAACGAAAATGCCAAAATAACTGGGGCGCGCCTTAGTGTGGGCCAGTTTCGAATTTAAAAGAAGGTACTAAGGGCGAGAGCAGCACGAGCAGCACAGCCGCATCGACCGCCAATAACTACTCAGCCAGTTTCAATGCACGGCAAACTTGGATCGCATCCGCAACCGCGCGCCGATGTGATGAAAGACGAATCTATGTGCGTGGAAGGAGGGTTACCAAAGTCAGCGCGTCATGTCTTGCGAGCAAACGAGGAGAGAAGAAGAAAGCAACACTCACGGCAACGGTGCCATTGCGGTTGTCAAACCCGCCAGCAACGCCGTTGCACCGACCGTACCCAGCTTCGCGTACATGGCACCCGCAAAGAGCGGGAACGCAGCGGCAAATACAGACCGGAGCGCGCTATTGCTTGCCATCGCCGAGGCCGCGATCGGGCGGTACGCGGTGACGAGGTACGTCCATGTGGACGTGAACACGAAATAAACCCCGGCACCAAACGGGGCCGAGGCAATAATGGGCACAATCCAGTAAACGTGGGCGTATGTAGTGAATGCAAGCCAGAAGAGGCCTATAAGGAAGAGAGGGAGAGTTACAGTGAGTGTGGGCACGCCAACCAATAGATCAGGGAGAAGCAAAGAACGTACCTACGGGGACGAGGATGGCACCGACCTCGCCCATGATGAGTCGTACCTCTGGCGGCGGCTTATTGTCGTATTTGGCGGCTTCTCTGGCGAAGTGTCTGAGGCTCTTCGTGAGAATTCGAGCTCCGTTGGAAAGATAAAACAAGGTCGTACTTGTTCCAAAACGGTTGCGTGAGGAGAGCAGAGACCATGCCGATGCCTATTCCGAGGAAGGCGAGACCAGTCATGTCGTAGCTGAAGTGATGGACATCTCCAAATATGACTGGATATGCTTGAAACGCGAGGTACAGGATACCCAGAAGCAGCGCATTCCTTGAACGAAGGAGAATGGGTCGGACGCCAAGGATTGATCAAAGTAAATAAGCTGTCATACCATGCATCCAACAACAAGGCCATCCGATCAAAGAATATCAATTCTGTTGGTCATTATCAGCGATTCTAAAAAAAAAAGGGCGACAAAGAAACGAAAGATTGCTGCGGAACGTACGGAACGGTCGGCAGCAGCTGACCATGATAGCACTTGCCAAATTGCCTTGCACCTTGTCTAGAGGTGCATAATAATTCGGATCTCCCGTAGTCTTGCGTTGCCTGCAGAAGATTTGAGGAAATCGCAACACTTGGACAATGTGGATGACTACCTGGCTGCCTTTTTCTTCAGTATAACAGGAGCATACGTTTCCGGGACAAACTGGAGGCGTGGCCCGATCTTCAACATCGTGACGGACGGGGAGATGTATGCAGATTTACCAGAAAGAGCAAAACGGTTTCGACAAAGATCCAACACAGCAAGAACCAGTAGGTCCATCTCCAGGACACGTTCTGTTGGGACCGAGCTCAAACACCGGCACACCACCATTGGATCCAACTTACTTGATTGATGAATCTGTGAGAACGAAAGTCAAAAGGTACGTGAGACACCGAAAAAACGATGTCATAGTAATACATGCATACATACCCTGAAATCAAAGGTCCCATCACAGGACCGATGAAAGGCGAGCTTGACTCGCCGCTCAGCCATTTTCCCTGATCAAATTCATTAAACTTACATGGTGTAGACAGCCATCGGACTACAAATTAGTGTAGGCGGACAGACGAAAACGTACGCAACTCACTTTGCCACGGTAGCGTCGGGAAACATGTCGCTAACGCTACCGCCGGCGACGCCCAGGAACGCAGAACCGCAGAATCCAGTGATGAGCCGGAAGACAAGAAACACGGCTACGTAGTGCTCAATAGGAGGATTACGAGATGACAACGCAGGGCGTGGCATACCAATGTTTGGAGCAAAGGCTACCGGAAAAGTAAGAAGGAAGAAGAGGGCGTATGAAACCCGGTATAGTATACTTCTGCCTAGATCAAAGTCAATGGGAGGCTCTCAGCAAAAGGATGTCGACGCACCATACACCTCGGACAAGGGACCGATAAGGAGAGGGCCGGCACCAAGCCCAGTGACATAGAGACTGATGGCAAGAATCGATACCTCATGCGATACATGAAATGTTTCAGAAGACCCCGTTTCTGCAAAGGCAGCCTAACAGAGTCTGCTAAGGCAACGAGCCAGACCAGCAGGCGAAGGACACGAACCACGGAGGACGCACAAGCGACGCAGAGGGCGGCAGAACTGATGACGACGACGGCAACCCAGCGCCTGAGAGTGGACATGCACTTGGGATCGTCTTCGGGCTCCAGGGTGACGAGATAAGGATCGATGACCTCCTTACCGGAAGACTGGATGGCTTCTGGTGCGCCATTGACGGTGGGAGCGAGCGTCGACGATCTAGCGGACATGACCGGGAGCTACGGGGCCGATGGGCACTGGCGACGGTGGTGGAAAGCCGTGCGACGTCGTGAGGTTTGGCAGCGGGAGTATTGCACGCACCATGTCGATAATAATAACATGGGGCATGAGAGAAATGAACACAAAAGAATGCGGCGGCCGCTGGCTAGGACAGTCGGGCTTCATAGTGTACTCTGCTGGGATAATCAGCCTCTACGACAGCGTAGTGTATATGCATGTATGCGGTCGGAAGTAGCGTAGATAGCCCTCTGGTGTAAATTCAGCTCCGGCGGCCGCCTGACCGGTTAGCCATTCTTGAAGTTCCTGTTTGATCAGACAGGCTTACCAATGCGCGACATTAATATGTATATGTATCCGCAGATGAGGAGGAACCTCATGATCACTGAGCAACGGATCCGGAAATGAGGTGCGACGGGTATGATGCAGGGCCGAGCCAGCTTGTGATAATAATTCGAATGGACCACGGGCTGCGCAACGACTCGGCCACATCCTCGTCCGAGGCACTACAATGTGGGAAACGCACTGCTGGGTTCCGTGGAATCGCGTAGGCATAATTTTTTTTACTTACGGAGAGGCACAAAGGGACGTTCTGCACTGCTGACGTGTCTCCACAGCCGCCGACTCGACCGGACACCGTGACGCTCGATTATCAGCTGACAACGATCAAAAGTCAGTACTGTCTCAGTACTAGTCTTACTCGCTGAGCGACGAGTCTCGAAGTCGGATCTTACCAGGTATACATGATACATATATGTCTCGTGACACTTCTCTGATCCCGTTCCCGTCCGGATCTTCTTTCGCAGCATCATTCGTTCATCTTATTCGGTCCGCGGCATGACTGTGACGCATGACTAAGTAACATCGTTGTAAGTAAGTAGGCTGACAGCGGACTTTGAAGGGCGGGACTTGAAGGAGGCACTAGTTTGGTCATGACGAGTCCAAAAAGTGAAAGTCTAGGTCATCGAGGTCAGTACTTGATCTAGTCTGTTGGGTCGGTGTCCTAGGACACAGCTGTAGCGTAATGGCTCGCCGACTGGGCAGGAGATAATTGACTTTCTCCAGGGCCTTTTTTCAAACTCCATATGGATCTAACCGGAAAAAACGAGTAGTGCCGGCGAATAATGATTGACCGTGCCATCGCGACGACTGGTTGCGTTAACTTTTTTTTTCAATCAAGCTCTCAAGGCCGTGGCACCTGTCCTCCTTGCAAGTATCCGGTCATCATTCTGCCAGTCAACGTCCTCGCCGTCTTCTTGTATGATCGCCGACAAGCAACCATCCCACGAATAGCTTGTTATCGGACTCGGTGATTGGGGTGGGCCCTTCACTTGAAGGGGTAGTCACTGACGTGTCTCAATCGAACTCCCTTCGTAGGTTCAACATGCGATTATATCAGACGAGTCCTGTCGACTTTTTTTCGGATCCTAATAGTTACTAATATCCTTAGTTGAGTCATACTCTCCAGCACTCAATACTGTCGGCAGCTCTCTCGAATGGAAACTCTCCTTGCCAAATATCGACGTCTTGCAAGCTTTCCTCTATGTCGGCCCATAGTATACTTATCTTCTCCCGTGCTAAAGTGATGTCCATGCGCCCGCCTTCCAGTTCCTCCTTGCAACTCTGCCGACCTTGATCAGAAAACATATTATATCCGATCTTGCTCCTCACCTGAATGGCTTGACAAATGTCCGCATCAATGTCCGCCAAGACTTCCGCCATAGACCCCTCCTTTTCCCATCTCAACCCGATCGTCGCCTTGACCACCGATGAGAGCAACTCAAGACCGGTAAAACCCATCCCAGCGCCGTACAACGAGCGTGCCTGAGCGAGCAAGTCGTAGAGCTCGGATGTAGGAACGGTGTGGATGCCGTCTAGCCCCGGAGCGAATAGACCGTTGGTAGTCGCTATTCTCTTTGCGCTGGTCTGACGGAGTCGAGTGCGAGCTGCCGCCGTGAACGAAGCGGCTAGCTTGGGTGTGCCCGTCGCGAGCAAACTCCGAGTGATAGCGCGCAGACTGTTGGTGTCGAAGAGGAGATGTGAGTACATGCGTCATTGTTCCGATATCAATGAGATACTTGCTCCTCGATGGTGGCATTGGCAATCAGTGTGTCGACCTGCAGACGTGTGGCGATCTGGCTGGAATGAGGATAGACTAGGGACCTACCATGAGATTGCTGAAGAGGCGCCGAGGAGATATTCAATTTGAGGGACAAAACAGTAGAGAGAGGAGGGACGTACACATGACCCAACGTCTTACAATTTGTATCTTGAGGGAGGGCAGTCAGAGTCTCGGGCGCGGGCATATTCGAAGAGGAGAGGCTCGGAGACCTTTCGAGGAGGGGCTATAAAGAGGGTTCACGCAAAACTCGGAGCCTGATTTATTTAACAGCAAGCTTGTTGCAGTGCTGGTTTTCGGGTTCGGATACTATCTGACGCCCTCTGAACGGCTTCTTCCCGTCTGGATCTAGTCGGATAAATAAAAACTATTTTTCGAGGTGAGTGTGGATCATTCCATACTCACAGCCTCAAACCGGCAGGAACTTTCGATACATGCCGCGTTTACACATACGTCGGTCCGCGCTAGTTCGCCGAACGGTAAGCGGTGTAGCTTGAAATATCCCGACCCTACTAAGTACGAGAGAGGTACGGTTTTAAGCTGAGACTGAGATTCCCTTCGGAGAGTCGATTCAACAAGCAACAGGCGCGCCCCAGTCGCACAAACTTTAGGACGGAGTTTGATCAAAACCCATTAAAAGGGCATCCATAGGACTGCATATTTCCTTGTCTCCTGCTTTGTTTTCTCTGTTCTGTTCTACTGTTCGTCATGTCGCGGTCGCCGAGGTCAGAGTCACGGGAAACCTTTGTTCTCGGCCCATTTGTTGTTCCGCGAGTATGGGTGGGCCTTTGGCAACTCTCTAGTAACGCATGGGGAAGCGCGCCCGCCTCTCGTATCCGTCAGGGGATGCTCCGGCATGCCGAGCTTGGTTATAATGCATTCGGTATGTGTTCCTTTCAGGGTCTTATCCGCGCCGGCCCGTCTGATCATAGTAGTCCCTACTAATCACAACTCCCAGACATGGTGAGGCTATCCCATAAACTCATTCTTCTCACAAGCATGACCTCTTTCGTTTAACCGTTTGCCATCATACCTTAAGGGTAAGGTTTTGAGCGAAACTCTGCTGCCTTTCCTTGGCCCTCATTTTACTCATTCCCAGCCGATCACTACGGAAGCGCGGAAATTCTTTTCGTGGGTACTCCACTTCACATGGCTCCGGATCGCGTGTAACCTGAACAATTCTCCAGGGGCAGTTCCGACAGTCGCTACCGTCAAGCACGCCCGTCATCGGCGCCACCAAGTGGTGTGTTTTTAGACCCACTGATCCGACACGTGAGGTCGTGGAATCGGCAGTACGAGAGCGCACGAAACGCATGCGTACCCAGTCTGTCGACCTGCTACAGGTATGCCCTCGTCCCTCACTTTCCTTCTTCCGGAGTTGATTCATCTCCCACTCATCACGTATCCAGTTTCATTGGCAAGATTACTCCGATAAAGGCTATCTGACAGCTCTTCAAATACTCCAAGATCTCCAACACGAAGGCCTGATCTCCGCTGTAGGGTTATGTAACTTTGACGCAATACATACAGATGAGATCTGTACACAGCTTGGTCCCGGATTCATCGTTTCAAACCAGGTCCAGGTAACGATCTCGCCCCTGAAACCACTGATGAGTCTTAACGCTCAGATCATCATTCTCGCATAGTTCTCCTTGATTGACACGAGACCCTTGCATGGTATGGCAGACGTCTGTATGCGGCACAACGTGAAACTCCTAACATACGGCACACTCGTGAGTGTCCGATGTGATCCTAGCTCTGCTGTGTTGTTCACTTCATTTCGTTGCAGTGTGGAGGGTTCTTGGCAGACAAGTGGCTCGATGAACCGGAACCTGATCTCTACGCCGGCAACTTGACGCCATCCCAGCGCAAGGTAAGTAAGATCCTGTGGCGATCTGACTCGTCTGCTGCCGGTATCCTCGGGTTCTCACTCGTTCACTTTATTTCTTTTTTTGCGCTCTGCCCTTGGCAATCGCGCTCACTCTCGTGGTCATCGGATCTCTTCGTCTTCTAGTATCTCGATGTCATCCTCAAGGCGTGGGGAAATTGGACCCTCTTTCAGACCCTGTTGGCTGTGCTCCGCGATGTGGGAGATCGTCACGGGGGGGCTAGCATCGCCAACGTCGCCACACGATGGGTCCTTGATCATCCGTTCGTAGGCGCAGTGATCATAGGTAAGAAACACCACCATCCATCACCGATCTTCCTCGAAAGGGAACTTATTTGGTTGCCGGTTCTACCCCCTTTCCCCTTTCCCTTTGTCATTTCCCTTATTTACCCCCTGTGTGGTGGCAGGTGCTCGGCTAGGCGTATCGGAGCATCCGGAAGAGAATCAACAGGCATTCGGATTCACCTTGTCAGACGACGACAGGCACGCGATCGAAACAGTGCTGGAGCAGTCCAACGGCCGCCGCATGATCAGTACGATAGGCGACTGTGGAGCCGAGTACCGTTGAAGGTTGAGGCCTTCAGGCTTCAGGCTTTATCCGACATTCATAGAAGGGCCTCTGAACACTAGTACTTGTACATGTGTATCTATTTCTGTTTTTATCTCGTATTTTTTTTTGTAATGTTTGTATGTATTCACGGATAATCCATAATCCCACACCACCACCACTTGGTTTCTACTCCGCAACCCCAAAGGTAATACAGTATATGCGTGCCGCATTGCGTGATCAGGTGATATATGTATCCTAGTACCCAAGTTACCGATTACCCCTGCCCAGCATTTGACAGGCCTGGTTAAACTGCCGTAGCCAGGCCCGGAATCCAGGGAATGGAAGGGAAACGCAATCAAAAGTACATATTGTACTACTATAAGGCTGTATTACAAGGCAGTCACTTCACATCTTGCTCATTTCGGTCTCGATTGAACTCGGTTGAACTCGTTGACCTTCGGAATGATGATGTGGCTATTTAGATAACGTATTCTACAAAGGTGCCGAAGTGAATATGAATGCCGAAGTTGTTGTACAGCATATTAGTAGCCTCGAAACCCGACGTTCCGTTTTAGTAGGACGCACGAAGTATGCGCTTCCATGTTCCGAAGCGCGTGAGAACACACCCAAAATGGATCGTATCGAGACTAGAATATTGTACAGCTCCATTTACGGGTTTGATGTGCCAGAATGTGAAGCAATACTACTGGATCGGATCGTACAGCTTTCAGTGAGTCGAGCACAAGCGAGGCTGGAGCACGGAATAGAGGCATGCGAAGCGAATACCCAAAGCAAGTCAAAAAGCAAAGATAGAAGAATGATGTACGACGTGATGATGATGTTGACGATATAAATATATACGTGTGTGTGAATGTGTGTGTGCACGAGTCCAAACATGATGCTGATGAGTGATGTTGAAAACTGGCAGTTGCATGCATCTGGCTATCAAAGAAAGGAAAGGTGAAAAGAAAAGCGCCGACATGCAAACAGCCTTTGTCAAAGTTTGCTGGCATGCGTCCCCGAGCCCGAGCCCGAGCCCGACCCTGCACCCATCAACGCCGCCGACAACCGTTGAATCGGCTGCAACTTCCGCTTGACGTCCCTCAAAATCGTCGTCTTAGGGTGCCAATCCCGAAACGCGTCTCGCAGCGCCATGATCTCGTCTGTGAAGAGAGCGGCGACCCGTTCGTCTGCGGCAAGCTCGCGGAGTGCCCACGGGATCTATGTACACAAGCGTGAGTACCGGCGAGTGGTGCGGAACGACGAACTCACTTCGTAATCGTTTCGCTCAGCCAAAGGGTTGAATGGTTCCTCGACGAGCTCAACCTGTGTTCCGGCAGGACCGCCATCTGTGAGGAACAAGTAATTTATCGCCAACCTAACAGCCACACACGCCGCATATTAGTCCGGGGGTTGTAGATCGCCGAGTGGTTTTGCAAAACAACCGACTTACGAGTAAGTCGCTCGCTCTTCGTACGGCGTAGAATGCCCGAGCCCGTTCAACGATCCTGCAGTGATCTCCGACAGGTGAGTCAGCAGTCCACCGTCAGAGAGGCCCGCATTGCGGATGCGGATGAGCAGCACGAGCAAGTTGGAGAGAAAGTCGGAGGGGCTATGAAGATGATTGGAAATTAGCTAATAGGAACACATTAATCACGCACTGGTACGCGTCCCCATCAATGTACAGCGCGCGTAGGATCAGGGGATGAGAAACCGAGGTAAAAAGTCCAGAGTACAGCCCTACGACTTGGTCGGTGAGTGAAGCAACGTAAACCATCTTGATCTAGTAAGTTGATAAATTGATATTCCGTGGGCGGTCAGCGTGCGCGCAAGGGATCAGCATAGCCAAAATCAAAACCTACCCCGTTATTCAGCACATTTCGGAGAGCCCTTACGTAGTCCCGGAAGAGGGTGCTTTCCGCGTTCTAGCATGATAGAGGAGGCTCGTTGAATTGAAAAAAGAAGGTACAATGTTTCCGAAGCGCACCTGATATTCAAATAACTCTCTCGCGGCTGTGGATTCGAAGTACTAAGGGTTATCAATGAGTATGACAGATGCCAGATTGAATAGTGTTGCCATATGAAACGTGCCTGAATGTAAGGTTGCACCAATGAACTGGTGCTCAAGTATCGCAATGGTCCATGATGGATCCCACAGAGTGCCAAGCAACATATCCGCTGCGGGGGCCTCATTGCAGAGACCGAACCAGACGCAACACCACTTGCGGGAGCAGAAGCATCAGCGTTGAGCGCCGTTCGGACATGCCCGTCAGCAATGAGGCGGTCTAGAATGTGCGTCGATACCACTGATCCCTGAGAATGAGACGCGACAAAAATAGCATCGGCGTCATGAAGATCTTCCATCCATTCCTTATTCCCAATTAAGTTTTGGTACAATCTGTCCCAGTTCGGTTCGTCATGGTGACAGAAAGGTACAGGGAAGCCAGACATACCTCTCCACCCGACGGTTGATGGTCCCTTCACCATCCAGTGGTATCTTGGTCACTTTATCAAGCTTCATCTTGTGCTCGTCCTGAAACGAATCCAGCGCGTCTGCAATGCCGTTGACAAACCTGGAGCTCGTCCCTGTAGGCTGGACAAGATAACACTAAATCAACTACGTCAGGGTACATCCGACGGTAGGGCACTAACCTCGCCTGAAAACGTGCGCAGGACGGTACCTTCCAACGGCACCTTGCGTGAGCGATATCTCGTCACACATTCAAAATTGGTGACTCGCCTGGAAACCATCCGTGGACTCCAATGATGACCACCCTCTTGCACCCTCTCAGTACATCCACGGGTTTCCCCCCACCGAGCACGTCCCACGTCCGTGGGAGGGCCTTGTCGTACGGCGAATAGACGGTCTCCTTTGCCTTGGCTTTGCCCTTGCCCAAGGGTGTCTCGTCACGAGAAAACAAAACGCCGCTAACGTATTGCAGGGTCTTTGATAGGGTAGACGAAGGCTCGCGGGGCAGTGCCGAGCGAGGTAACGTGTAAAAAGTGTCATACCAGGTGGGAAGGACTAGATTCGGCGGAGGTGGTGAGGCAGGTATCTTGATGCTGGATTTTTTGGATGGCGAGGGCGAGGGCTGACGTTTCAAGGTGCCATTTGCGGCGGCGTTTTCCGAGTTGGTCGCCACCTGATGGATAGGCAATCGCCCATCGTCTGATTTTTTTGAAAGCGCTGATGATGAAGGTGGTAGGACCCCGGGGGCAGTGGGTTGTGGCCCCACAGGAGGCTTTGCGACTTGAGCCGGCGATAGTTGGGTCACCGCAGATGCTGATGGTGGTGATACAGAATTTGGCTCGGGTGGCTCCTCGTCTATCATCATCACTTCCATCTTTCCATCTTCACTGTCTTGGGTTATGGACTTCATAGCAATCGCCTTTGCGGTAAAGAACGACATCCATCCTGTCGGATTCCCTGAGATCACAGACTGGATAGGATTACTATGATCAACAGATCGAGTGGCAGACAGATCCTGTGCAGGGGGTGATGCCTTGTCGGGAGAGGGGAGATCCTCGCGGCGTCCTGTGGGCTCCTTCTCTTCAGTCTTCGTGTTACTCGGCGGATGTACTGGCGGATCTTGTTGAGAAACCGAATCTATTTCCGGCTCAACGGTGGGGGTGGTGGTTGATGATGATGACGGCTGGTGCCAAAACCAACGGGCCTGCCATGTGGAGCCGGATGGAACTCGTGCGGCATCCGTTTCCCGAATGGAAGACGAGTTATTGTTACCGGGTTGGGAGCGCTCCTCAGCACTCACGGCTGAACTCATATCTGCCCGAGCCACGACCTCGCCTTTGGGCTGTGAGCTCGCTTCCAGATCAGAAGTAGGTGACTGGTCGGGAGCTTCCGGGGAGATATGAATACTAATAGGCTCCGTTTGTGCATCGGTTTGCGGACTTGAATCCACCTGAGTAGAGATTTTTTCGCTCCACCCTAAATACGACCACCATGTATCCGTGCGAGCTTCGGACATTGGCGTTGCCTGGCTGAGAGATTGATCACCGCATTCTGAAACATGCGCAGTGAGGGAGGGAGTCATCTGAGTTGATTCCGATAGATCCACTGAAGACGTAGTTTGCTCATTTCCGTGATCTGTCCGACATGCAGCAATGAGACCCCAAGACATAAGATTGTATGCCGATAACGGTCATACCTGGAGCAGCAATGAGGGGCTCAGAGGAAGTTGTTGTGATCGCGGTCTCGAGTGGAGGTCGAAGGTTTGCCAACATGGTAAAATTGAACGAGAAAATGGATTTCCCCGAGTTAGAAGCAAGCGGAGGATTGATACCTTCCTCAGTCTGAGAGACCGAAGAATAGTTCTCGGAAACCTGCAGCTGTACAAAGGGTGGATCAGCCTGGTCAAGCTTCGGTGTGGTCGAAGCTGCATGCGGGAGTTGCGTATCATCCTTAGGTAGAGATTGGAGGTTAGTAGGAGCACAAGAATATGCAGTTGCGACGGTCAGGTCTGGCTGTCTAACCGATTCATCCCGAGACTCGTTTTCTGACGACTCCGTACAGATATGAACAGCATCCGGGGTATCCGGTCCGGACTCCACCACCACCTTTACTTCTGTGATGGACGTCTCCTTGTCGTTTGTCGACCAGGAGAGCAAGTTAAACCATGAGCGCGTGTCAGGCGAGGGGTGAGCCGGTGTGGGATCCTGAGAAACAGCAGCTGGCGTGTCGGAAGGGTCCGCGGGAGGTGTGGGTGAAGGCTGATCAAGTAGAGGGGTTACAGAGACTTGGTTGGGAGTCGGGGGTGGCGAAGTGGCGGGTAGGGGATCTTATCAGTGAGTTCAGTGGAAGGTGTGCCTGAGGAGGGGCGTGGAGGAGACTGCACCTGATGATGATTGGTTAGACCCATCTGCAGAGTTTATGGGTGGCTGAGTGGAGGAGTCGCCAGTGACAGATGATTTGTCATGACCCTCAGTGGCGACTGGGGTAGTACTATCAGTCTGAGAGGGCAACATGGCTCGGAGGATGTTGGGTAAACGATTATCGGCTGCGGAAGATGTCGAACGTGTCTGTTCGGGTTGTGCGAGAACAAATGAGATTGAGACGGAAGGTGGTAGTAAGAGAATTGGAGGTTTCCAGTGGGTCTTGTGAGGGAACGAGGAAGAAAAAGACATCAACCGAGTCGTCAAAGAGAGTATGCCATGCATCCAACAGCCGGCAAGAGCACACGCGCGCAGCACAATACCCCCCAGTCACGTGATTACCACGGTCATGCGACGACCACCAATCTGGACCGTTCAACCTAGTACTTAGTCTCCATGAACCACGAGATCGATGAAGTAACTCAAATGATTGCCGTCCGCGTACGAGCTGCGCTGGAAGTAGTTCCTCGTATCCTCGGCCCAAAGGAAGCCTGGGCACCCTGGATGCGGAAGAACTTGGTGGCCGAGTCTGTGAGTGACTTACGTGCCATTCCAGTGGCACGTATTTACAGTCATTTAATTTTTTAAGGACAAACTCCCTTGGAGAGTACCAAGTGCGAGCTTCCCACAGCCCAGGATTTTGGGAAGCCTGAGACGCATGCTAGGTTTTCACTTCCGCACTGGAATGGATATAGACACACTACTATTCTCTGACGTGCGTGCCGACGATCCAATGGTCACGGATCCAAATTACGTGGACATACCCATGGATCAGCTCCCGGATCTGGACGGATCAGATTTCTGGTGGAACGAACTCCCGCCATCCGGTTGGTCATTCGAGATTTTTTTTCTATTTACTAACCTTTAAACCCCCGGCTCCAGTCACTTTGAGCGTTGCAGAGGAACCCAGACCTGTCGACCCCAAGGACCTCGGTACCCATCTGAAGCGAAAAAGACGTATTGCAGCGCCGGAACCGGGGCCTTCGGAAACCCCTATGAAAAAGAAAAAAAGGAAATCACAAGAAATTACGTCTACCATGAGCGACGAGGGTGAAGGCAAGGTTGGTTCCCAATGGAAAGCTAAGGTGCCAGATGTCCCTGTCAAGGTGAGTGATGCTCGAACCACCAGTGTCTCGGCGGGTTAATGACCTTGATCAGGTTTGTGATTCGTGCAGATCCCGTGGGTCATCTTGCAAGTGGCCCGAGAGCGCAGAAAATTCAGGATCCATGAATGAGAAACGTGCATGTATCCCATGCGCCTCGCACAAAATCAGATGCGCGATCGCAGGTAAGTTGGGCGATCATTTTTATTTGTTATTTCTTTGCTGAATAAGCACCAAGGCAATTTTTCAAATCGCCCCCCAAAGGCGGCTGCATCCCAACGCTCCACGCCAGAGAAGGTAGATGAAGAACTCAGCGACCTCGTCGACCTCGTCATCGAGTTGAGCGAGCGTATCGCGGGCCTGGAGGAAATCCAGGAAGCCCATGACGAAAAGAATATACAATTAACAACCAGAATTACATGGTTGGAGCTTCAGTTTAGGCGATCAAAGAAGGCCACCAAGGCAGCTACATCCCAACGCTCCACGCCAGAGAAGGCATATAATAAGTCCGTCGAGACCTTCGTCGCGTTTAGCGAATATCTCGCGCGCCATGCCAAAGAGCAGAGACAACTTGTAACTAGAGTTGACCGGCTGGAGCGTGAGCTTGCGCGATTGGAGGAGGCCATCAAGGTGGTTGCACAGCCTGCACCCCAACGTTCCTCGCCAGAGAAGGTAGACCCTTATTTGCTCTTCGTCAAGTTGAGCGAGCGTGTCGCAGGCCTGGAGGAGATGTTCGCATCCGATGAAAAACAGAAGATAGAATGTGCAGCCAGAATCGCACGGCTGGAGCTTCAATTTATGCAATGGAAAAAGGCCGCCGGGCCTTGACTACGTTAGCCCTTTGGATTGTGATTTTAAGCAAGTGTATCTTTAACATCATTCCTTCGAACAAATATATTATATTATCGTTATGCAGGGGTCGTGAACCAGAGGAACTTGAGAGGAACTCGGAAAACCCATCCAAGGGGTAGACAAAGTGCCTTTACTTTCGATTATTATAACTTCACAAATGAAGCTCGAAGCCGAGTGCTCTGGCTCCATCCTAGTGAACTGCCAAACGGGATCGCAGCCATGACCCGTGAGGCCCCCAGCCAGAACGCGAGGCCGCAGACCATCAAACACATGGAATTTACCTTCTTTGTCCACAAACTCACCTGTCATCCCCAATGCTGCCGTCCCAAAGCCCAATCTCAGACCTGCAGACAGCATTCGGCGAAACCTCCGTGCGACGTGGTCATATGGCGGGCTACTCGTACCCATGTTTAGATATACTGTGCAATGTGGCGCAGACTGCGTGGTTCGGAAATGTATCTTTACATGATGAATCGAACGGCATCTTCCGATGTGCATTTCTAGTAACTTACATTGAAGTATCTACAAGCCTAAAGGTAGATACCAGTGGGACGTGAGCTTGGGATACGGCTTAGTTGAACAGATCCGCGTAGTCGTCTGAGAGGAGCCCTGGGGAGGCGTACGGAGCCTATTGGGCGAACGTCAGACCTGCTCTGGCTCTTTACGTTTCGTCCTTCCAACCGATTGGGCAGCTGTGAGTCGTTCGGATTTATGCAGAAGACGAAGCAGGTTTGTGCTGCGTCTCGACAGGGCGGCCGTGAACTCGCCGGCAACGCATGGCAACACGCTCAAGGAAGTGTTCTGTGCATTGTCTTCCTTCCGGTCTTATTCTTCGACATCGGTATCCTCGCGGACGGACGGTCCGCCTGATCGTACCCTTGTGATATGTGGAGGGCGCATGCATTGGTTTGACCAGTAGTTGTGCAGCGACAATTTTATCCTCGTTCTTGGAGTGGGCTTGGGTGAGAAGAGATCCTTGACGAATGGGTTCGATCCAGTACATTCTGCGCCGTCAGTAGTGCCAGCGTGAGAGCTGCGGAGAAGCGAAACGAAGTCGGGCAAATCGAGGTTGCGGTCGAGGAACTCCTTGGAGGAATAAGTGACGGGTCCATTCATTGAAGTGGTTGACGGTGAAAGTCCGAAAGAGCAGTAGAACGACCAAGCCATAAGCCACACATCAAGCAGCGACGCAGCATCTTTTGAGCGACATATGTTTGCCAAGGAAAGACGCCGAGAGAATGATAGACTTCGGTTTTTGGGCGTCGACAAGATAGGAAATCTCGAGAGTTTGTGAACGTGCGTGTCAAAATAGACTTGCTCTTTGGTCGAGCTGTGTACAATGGATTTCCAAGAGCTCGAGTCGCATTAAGGGCCGAGACGTCCTTGCTATGGTAAGTCATAGTGAACTCGCCAGAAGTGGAATACTGCATAGAAGTAGGATCTCCGAATCGACTTTGCCATTTCTTCAAAAAAGATCTATACAATTTCTGCAAACGAGGTATGCCTTGGCGAGGAGTTTCATGGAGCGCTTCGCGAACAAGCGTGATATAGGAACAGGTTTTTGCTGCCACGCCCGCCATCAAGGTACGTCTTTCGAGACAGGGAAGGTCAGCCCAGGTCGACTCCCGTGGGCTCTATTGAAAGTTAAGCCTCGTCCATCGACAGTGCAAGTCTTGCCCAGTTTGAGCAAGGCACGAGCTCCCATACTAAAAACAAATTTAGCTGGACAGGAGAAAGGGATGGAGCAGGTAAAAATGATGCAGGAAAAGCGAGGGACGAAGAGGATGGTCACGCTGCAAGTGTGTGGTTGATTGTCGAGATGCAGCGTTGAATTATCATTAGTGGTGGCCCTGGTGAGTATAACGGGTCGAGGATGGGTATAACGGAGGCTTTTTGTGCATGTTTTGTGGATGGCACGGGTGAGAGTGGGCGGAGTCAAGACATGATAAAATCTTCCTGGGGCGACTTCGCCAACAAAGAAAAGGACAAGTAATGACGAGATGCGCGGTTGGCCCAGAAGACGTGCGAGGCGAGAGTGGACCCTTACAGTAAGTGATGTCGCGCTCAGAAACTTCATTGAGTGAATTGTACCGCTCAACTTGGGTTCCATCCGACTCACTGTTGCTCGTTTTGAGTGTGAGCCCGTCAAGACAAGGTAGTGGTTGTTACATAACAGAAGGTCTTCGGCAATCACCGGCAAAAGTAACTGGCGCTTTTCGCCCTCCACATGTTGACTCGGGAAATGCCGATGCTATCGGCCTAAACCTTGCTTGCGGAAGGAGCACAATGATGAGAAGTGTCCGGTCGTTAGCAGCATATGTACAACAGAATCCAGCAGTAGTACCTGCCAGCACGCTTCACCCACCCTGATAAGTGCTGGATTCGAAATCATTTCTTGAAAGCCTGAGCCTCCGCGCCGAGAACGAATGACTTAATGCCTGAAGAAGTCTACGTTACAATTGGGATGCAAATTCTAATCAATCAGTCCCCATACGCGAGCGCGAATGATGTGAATCGGTGTTTGTGACCAAGGCGGGTGACCCGGGTCGACTCGGTCGAGGGAGGAGGCGTCGTCGGAGGTAGGTGCCATGTGCGTTGAAGGAGCTTCACTGTCTCTTTCAGTGTGTGGGGCAACGAAGACGGTGGCAAATTAACATCCTGGCCCGTGGTGGCTCGGAGTCACTGGCAGAGATGTGGGGATACACCATTCGGGCATCGGAATCGAATCGCGCCATTCACGTGAATGGTCACGTGAAGCCGGGGTAATGCAGGACCAATCTAGGACATGGGTAGAACCTTGCAAGCAAGGTAATTATTATTACACGATTCAGACACATTTTAACAGCGACTTTACTTCCCATAGTGTCTTACTGAGTCTCTGCATCCATTTTCAGCGCCGCTGAAGTACTTCAAGAGAAGGCCAAGCGCTACCCGGGCCATTATCACTCCCGTCGCTGACTGCTTCACCGGTCTCCTCCGAATCACTCGTCGACCGTTCTGCTGGTCCCACTATTTTGTCTCACTGCTGTCGAAGTACGTTTGAGAATACAGCGCAAACCGTTCACTTGAAGTTCGTCGCCCGCCGAAGTATAACTGAGAAGGCATTGCGCTCGCTATCGTTACCACCCATCGGAACGACCGTTTAACAGCGTTCTCATCGCCCACTCGTCATCGACCGTTCTACCGGTCCCACTCTTCTTGTCTCAGCGCTGCCGAAGTACGTTTGAAAAGGCAGCGTCTACTGTTCAGCCGAAGTTTGTTGCCCGCTGAAGTAGAATTGAGAAGGCGTTGTGCTATCGTTACTACCCATCATCACCGACCGCTTCACTGGTCTCGTCATCGCTCGTTGTTATCGACCGTTTCATCAATTCCACCACTCTCTTTCATTGGGAGAAGGCCGAGCGCTACTTGTCATCAGTTGGGCGTCGTTCACCATTGCCATGTGGCACGAAGTACTGTCAGGGTAGCCACAGAGACTGTCACATCGCACATCGGCCAAAGAAGAACCACATCAGATGGGCACAGATCCCACAGAATGACCCATCATCGGAGAAGACATACGCTTTGGATCCGTACGTCACAGCACCAGTCCTTCCGAGTCCAACTCCCATCGGAACACCGACATCGTTTGCTGGTTTATTCCCTCCAAGTCTTGGTTGCGGAGGAGTATTGTTTAATCCCTTTGTGCTAACCGGGACGCGTTCGCCTTCTTTGCAGCGCTGAACCAGATCAAGCAACACATCGACGCGCAGATATCCGTGCTTTCCAACGATCTCAAGGAGCTCAAGACCTCCATGGTGAACAACAAGCGGTCCTCTGTGCCTTTTCATCCTGTAATTGTGCATGATTTCGCGGAGAGCACACCCGCCGCCGATCGTCCGTCGGACAAGCAATTTGCACACGTCGCCCGTCGATTGTCGCGCATTGTCGGGGGCGATGCCACCAAGGAGTCGAACCCATTCATACTCCCGCAATCGACGGGACAATCACTCCAGCTGCAACCCCAGGTGACGGGCGCGTCCGTCATGTCAGAGTACTCAAACCGGGTGGTGGCAGATCTAAAGATGCAGTTCGACGAGGTCCAACACCTGCGGCGGGACCTTGGGATCATGCGTCAGCTGTACACTGAGTTTGTGAAGTCGACCAAGACGTCGTTGGTTGCGCTGCGGCAGCAGACCCAATCCGCGAGAGGGTGAGGCAGAAGCGGAACGAGTTGGCGCTCAGGGCCATGTATAACGCGGCTGGAGGTGCGAATGGAGCTGGGAATGTGAACGGGGAGGCTGTATCGCCGACCGTCTAGCGGAGATGAGAGGGATGTGATGTTCGTCGTTTTTTTCTTTTCTTTTTCAGACTCTTTCTCTGTCGTTGTAGTTCAGAAACAAGGGGAACGGACGGTTACTTGTGCCTCTAGGTATCATCCCTTGTGTTTTTCGTTGCCATGTCTCGTGTTTAGTTTTCTTTCTCTCTCTCTCACACACACATTCCCCTCTGAGACTCGAGGCCACGTATGTCGTCGTCGTCATAACCACGCGCGAGTAGATTTGCAGTTTCGACAGCGCTAGCGCTGCTCTCGGATACGTCGCTTGTACATATGTTATGTGTACAGCGTCGTGTTGTCTACTTTCTAGCTTTGCTGAATCTGTGAATCGGTCGAACTTCGTCGCGACGATTACAGTACATACTTCGCAACTCGGGTCTGCGCGGCGACCTGGCTGTCTGGTCGGATCATGATGCGATTCGGTCTCTGACTCGTTTTGCTTGGTTCGTACCATCAGCCTCTCAGATAGTCGCGCTCAAACGCTCTACAACTCTCTCAAGTCTAACTCCCGCCAACGATTGCAATCGGTAGTTCAATGGCCCTGGAAGCGCGGC